>WBNH01005348.1:110405-183405 GCA_013401255.1 Urocolius indicus
CGGAGGGGAGTCCTCCCGCCGCCAGGGGGCGCGCTGGGGAGGCGGCACAGGGGGGCGTGGCTTCCGTGTCGTTCCCATCGTGCCCCGCGCGGCCGCGCTATAAAAGGGGCTGCGCGGCGGTGGGCGCGAGGTTGGGCGGGAGGCGGCGGCGGCGCGGGCGGGGGCTGCGTGTGCGCGCGCGTGCGGGGGCGCTTGGGGGGTGACTCTGTGTGTGTGTGTGTGAGGTGTTGATGGTGAGCGTGGGAGGGGAAACACAGAAGGTGGGGTACCGGAGAGAAATTTCACTCCTTTCTGTTGAACAGTAACACACCACCACCACAGAAAAAAAAAAAAAAAAAAAAAACAACCCTGAAACGTGGAGTAATAAAGCTGGGAGACAGGCTGGGAACAGGCAAGGCATGGCCCCTCTCCAGATGGCAGCTGGCACTCTGGCACAGTGCTCCATGCTTTAGACACAGGGCCCCAGGGAAGTGCAGGAGAGACCCGTGTGTGATGGAGAGAACAGAACAGGGAGTAGGGCTCCAGCCCCTGCTCTGGCCACTGATCTGCTGGAGAGGCTGTGAGGCTGGATCTCTGTGCCAGCTGGTTGCTCTGGGGTTTTTCCTTTCCCCACCACCACCTGGGCTCACGCCCCTGAGCATGGGAGACCTCTCTCCCCCTTGAACAGGGATATCCCATTTCTTGCCCATGTTCCACAGGGTGCTGTGAAGTCAGTGAGTTCCCATTGAAATTGCTTTGGACTAATAAATGCATAGGCAGTGACATGAAACAGACAGGAGACCACCATGAGTGTGGCTCTGGGGTCAAATATCTTCCTGAGGAGGCTGGATATAAGGGGTCTCATCCCTCCTCTGCCTTTGCTGGAGAAGGCTTTTGAGCCCAGGGCTTTTATCAGCGAGCTGTCACATCTCCCTGGGCAGGGAAGAGACACTGCTAGGTCCATCCCAGTGCCAGGAGCAGGGTGTCTCAGAGTACAGCCCCCTCCTCAGTGCCACACAGCCCCTCAGGCAGCCAGAAACACTGCTGGGTTGTGCTAGCCCTGGAGATGGATCTGGTCCCTGTCAGGTTGCAGCAGAATCGAATCGCCTGGTGCAGACAGGGATGCCACCAGTGCTGAGCTCCATTACAGGTGGAGATCAGCAGTGAGGAGAGGGAAGGTTGGCAAAAAGCTCTTTGCAATTTTGCTGCTCGCTGGCATGCAGTGCCCAACTCCCCAGGACTGCCCCCCTAAAACCTCAAGCCTCATTCATGGAGCAAGGACAGGCTTTAAAGCAGCAGCAGCATCCCCACCAGCTACCAGGCCAACGAGGGCATATAAAGTCTTGGTGAAATCAAACAACTTTGCAAACCAGGAGAAATTAATAAAAGAAGTAAGTACTTCTGAGTGAGCTGTTCCAGTTCTTCTGGGTGGAAGTGACGCCAGGCCAGCCTCTGGCCCTATATTTAGTAAAAATCTAAACCAGACATTGGTAATATTATTAAAGACAGGAAGGAGTAAAAGAAGGCATAGCCTTGCTGAGATGACTGATCTATTTAGGCGAGACGGCGGGAGGAGTGCTGTGAGAAAGGTGTCTCGGGTCAGGAGAGCCTCTGTGGGCCCTTCCCTCCACCAGTAGAAGAAGACATCTGACACAGCAGGTACAAGCAGTTCTAACCCAGTTTAACAAGCGGTATGGGAGGGAGAGGTGGTTAATAAAACATTGACTGCTTCTCCCGGTGATGTGGAGCCGCTACAGGAGTGAGAGCTCTTCTGTTACCTGGAAGGGAAATGCTGGCCAAGGGACAGCATTGGCTGAGCAGTGCTCTGTTGCCCATGCATAACAGGGGGATGTTGAGTTAGATGTTGAGAGCATCAGTGGCTCTGAAGTGCAGTGTGACTTTAGGCAAGTAACATCCCTCCCGGCCTGGCTCGGAGCAGTGACCAAGCTGTGGCCGGTGAAGTGCCCACAGCAGCAGGGCTTGGTTCTGGGTTCTCTTTGTGTCACAGTAATTGTGACAACCTAGTGCTCTCCAAGAGAGGAAAGTGCTCCCCAATACACAGGAGTCGGGAAGGAAAAGTGGCAACATGGCAGCCTTTTGGCTGCCTCTCTGCAGAGCCTGGGGGAGAAGCAGATGTCCCATCATGGGACATCATGTGTGGCGAGGGATGGAGCTCTGGGGTTCTTTGCTTGGTTATACCATTTCTCTCCTTCCAAAAGCAGTGGCTTTGAATGTCTTAAAAATTAAGTGTTTGAACCCCCTCAGTGAGACTCACAACAGCAACCACTCACCAAGGGTGAAAGTCCAACCAGTCTCTCTCCACCCGGGGCTCCCATGAGGGCTGTGCCTGAAACTCCCCGCTCCCAATGTGACAGGGAGCTCTCACCAGCAGAGAGGGAGAATGATCCTGGTGGGAAGAGCCTGATCTCCCCCCTTCACATCCTTAGGAGGGTGGCTGGTGTCCCCTAGCCTGGAGAGTGAGTCACCACGCAGCAGCACGAGGGGATGCTGCCGTGCAGCTCCCAGCGATGCACCCGCACAGCTCACAGTGATTCGTCGTCCCAAGGATTATTTTTTTGCAGCCTGAGATGCTGCTTTGCTGCTGTCAAATCCTATCTAAAACTCATCAGACTAATCTGAAAACAAAAAATGACATTTTAAGGGCTGTTAGTGCTGTAAGTGGACTCAGGCCTTATGGTATTTAAAAACTGTTTGGAAAACAAGAACGATATTTACATCTGGAAAAGAGTTACCAGGCTCAGAAGCTGCAGCTCAGAACACCTTTGTTTAACATACTCAGCTTTGGTGATGACAAATGTTACTGCACATCAGTACTCCAGTTTTTCAGGGTACTAATACCTCATCCATTGCAAATCATGTCTGCTGTAGACTCAGCAGCTTGGATGCGTTTCGTTTGTTCTGATTTTCTGTTTCATTTTTGTCATTGAAACTGAAGAAGTCAGTTTTATGTCAGTGAAAGGCATCAGTGGTGAGCACGGGGGACTTCTGCCAGCCCTCAGCCTAGGTACAGAGTGGATAGGCGTTGTTGAATTGCTCTGCTTAGGGCCTCCCACCTGAAGCTGGTACAGAGATGCAGGACTGGTTTGGTCTCTACATCTGCCTCTACTTGCTAGGCCTGGCAGCTAAGGTGAGGTCCACAAGGACAGTGGAGTTGTCATGTAGATATTCAACCACTCAACCACATCTCAAAGCACTTCTCTGCACTATGTGCTGCTTGTATTGACGACCAGAGTTTGAAAATGGGCTTGATTAAGTCCTATTCCTCCTCGTTGATGCTAATTGCTCTGTATCCCTATAAGGAATCCTATGGCAATGACTTTGGATTCAGTGCAGCAAAGGTTACATGTCCTTCACAAAAGCTCTACAGACTAGTTCCACTGATGAGCATTTCTTTTGGCCCCTCTGGATACTCTGACACGCTGTTGTAATGCAGATTACATACTCCCTTGCACCTGAGGGCCTTCCAGTGAGTAAACAGAGTGAATAATTCACATGAGTAGATTTTTGTCTTTTCTTTTTTTGTTTTTTTCCCCTCTTATACACACATTGTCCATGAAGAGATTGAGAAATTCTCCAGTGTACTTGTTTGGAGTTGTTCATAGATCTCTTTGGTGAACAGCTCTTGGCTGACGTGAGATTTTCAAGTTGCAGTTTTGGTCATGGCCCAACATGGTTCAAACCATACATCCTAGGACAACATCTAAAATCCACTCTGCATGCCTAGCCACCTCCAAACACCACTGGATGGAGAGAAAAGTCTTGTGCCCTTCTTGGCACTGCACAGACCTAAGCATAGGCATAATGACCCTCATTTTCACAAGTGATCACTGATTTGGGAGCGTAATTTTATATATTATAGATGGGCTGTTGGTACCCAATGTTTACTGTCCTTTGGAGTTGGCAATGGAGGCAAGTCACCTGGATCTAAAGGTCATCACAGCAAGACCTTTCCTTGGTTGCTGTGCCTCCAGTTCACCTACACTCCTGGAGTGCATGCGACGACCTCTCCAATGACCCTCTCCAGTGACCCTCTGCTCAAGGATTCTCTCCTTGCCAGGCATGAGGGACCTCATCTGTCCCTCAAAGGGTAGAGCTGGCTCAAGGCTTGTGGGTGCCACTGGCCAAACCAAGTGATGACATTCCAAGACTGCCATTGAGGTGAAGCTACTTGGCTTTGCCTGAGCCATTCCTGAAGCTGATCCCCATCAAGAAAGGCTGACAGTGAGCACACGCCTGCCTCCAAGACGTGTACATGCAGCATGACTTTCTTTTTATTTACAGAGCATCAGATTGCACATTCCCTAGGAGCTCTTATTCATCCCTCCCAAAACCTAGAACAAATACTCCGAAATCAGTCTACAGCATGGGGATAGGCTTTGTTCAGTGCTTTGAAAGAGAGCAGGTAAAGTCATTACCCTCACTTTGCATAGCAAAAATGATATGCATAAAGCTGCATAGAACAACCCTGAAAAGCTCAAAGGAAACAAATGGGTGACTTGCACCATGAATTTCAATGGGACTGTGTGCCGCCAGGATAATAGCCAGCGAGACAGTGAAATATGGCACCGAGAGACGGTGGGCAGTAAAGACAAGTTCCACTTGCTAATGCAGTGCAATATCCCACAATATCACACAGGGGGAGGGTGTAGAGCAGTTGTATGGGGGCACGTGGAGCAGCCTGAGAAATAATAGAGCACACATGGGCATGGGATAGGAATAATTTAGTATAGTGGTCTGTGGAATTGTCTTTTAAATACAGGGAATTACCCTGCAGCTTCTTGCTGGAGATGTTCCCCCTCCAGGCTTGAAGAGTTATTTATCCAGCTTGTCTTGAAGGCAGCACCGGCTTTGCACAGAGGTCTCCAGCCAATTTTTCACATGGTTTAGCTACAGCCCTTGGAACATCTGAACTGCTGGAGGCCAGCAGCACTGACTGCGGGATGGAGATCTGTAGTCAAGTTTCTTATTATTATTCCCAGCAGCTGCCTTCACACCAACCCCTGGCTGCCAAACACAGGTTCCCGCTGTGGTGCCAAGCATGACAGACAAGGAGGAATCTGCAGGAGAAGGGGTTGGCCCCAGAAAGTCCCCAGCTGGGGCTGCAGCATCCACAATAGCATCCCAGTTCCATGGGGACTGGTGCCCATCTCTGCCTCTTGCAAGCTTCCCACTCCCCTCACCCTCCTTGGCAGGGTGCCCTGCAGGCCATGGGCTCAGCAAAGTCTCTAAATTTTGACTGAGAAATGTCATCCTCTCATTTGACACCCAGAGCAAAAGAGGCTTCCGTGTAACCTCATCTGAGGCTGGAGCAGAGTGAATTAGCATCCTTTAAATTAAAGAGCTTTAAACAGCATCTTCTCCCCAAACTGCCACTATATCCATTTCACTAGTTACAGCAAATACTTTTCAACTAGACCCAGAGGAAGAGGAAGGAGGAGGGAGAAAGCCAAGACAGAGAAGACGGGTGATGCTCTGACGCAGTGGGGAAGGGGGCCAGGAGATGCCTGTTTGCACCAGGAGCAGCCGCTCTGTTACCAAGGCAGAGATGTTAAAGCAAGCGATTCCCTAAGGCACCCTAAACTTTTATAGATTGCTGATGGTGAAAGCAGTAAATGAAAGGACACCTTTGAGTGAGCACTCATGGATTAAACAGTCTCAGAGGTCGTCCCCATGCAAAATAGAGTGTGTCTTTCAAGGCTGTGTAACTCCACAGCAGATACAACAGATGAGGGAAGCTAAATCCAGACAGGGAAACCTCGCCAGGACTTGCAGTCTGCATTTTCAAGATGTCCAGAAGTATGGGAAATGGCAGTGCAGTAGTCTGACTGCCACCATGGAGCCTGGCTGCTGGTGCCTGTATGTGGCCACCTATTTAAAGGTCAATTGTGTCTTGGGCCAAAGCGAGATAGGGAGAAAGAGGAGAACAGCTGAGATGTCAGTGAGGACAGGATTGGTGAGGCCACATCTGTGGCCTCTTAAACTCTGTCTCTAAAGAGCAGAATAAACATAAGATGGGTGAAAGCAGCGAACAGACTGGAAATTCAGATGGGAATCCAGCTATGCACTACACTAAATCTGGCATTAATGACACCTCCTCAGCTTCAGGGCTGACCAAAAATCCAGGAGAACGTGAGCAAACCCAGGAAGCGATTTGGAAATGGGGTCAGAATGAGTCACGCAGTTCCTCTTCTTTTCCTTAGGATCCTGGGAATGGAGACCTCTGAGTCCTTCATCATCTTTATCTGACTCCAGGCAGGCTGAGCACAGCTTCGAAGTGAGAGTGTGGGGAGCAACTCTCCTCCATCCACACCAACCCTCGTCGGCAGGACTCCAAAGGCAGCGCTGGGGTAATTTCCTTTTTATTGGCACACTGTTCCAAGCAGCCCATCACACAGGGCTGCTGACTCAGAGGTACCCGGCCGAGGAAGGAGCCGCTGGGGAGGCTGCAAAGCTGCGAGCAGATCCCACAATGAGAACTGGCCATGTGGTGACTACAGCCATCCAAAATAGCATCTTTGTGCTGAGTCTCACAAGCCCCTTGGGAAGGGAAAGACCTGCTATTCAGCAATGCCGTCACATCCTGGGGGAATATTTTGCTCACAGAATGTGAGTCCGGAGGATTTCTGCAGCTTCCCCTCCCAATCTCAATTTACCTCACTGAATTAAAAGCAGTGTGGGCTGGAAACGACGTTAAAAGGAAAGAGGAGACAGAAAATTCATGCTGGGCGTATTGTTCTGGATAAATAAGACACAGGCGTGTTGCGGAAAGTAGCTAAACCCATCCCACAAATGGTCTTCTCCTGCCAGGAAGATGTGACAAAAATAATTACTGGGGCTATACATAATTATTATGCTGCTTTGAGCAGCCACAGGCCCTTGGCACAGTTAAGGGAGCTTTGGCCTGATATTGGCTAATGCCTACCCATTAGCCCATTAATGTCCTGACCCACTAAACGGGACTGGGATGTAGCAAGCGATGTAGCTGGGTGCCCACCTCTATATGCCCTCCCCAAGGTAGGAGCACCCTGTGCCTGTTGCTCCCAGTTGTTGTTCTCAGTCACACCAGTGCCTGGAGATGGATGGACCCTAGTGCAATCCTGCATCCAGATCTGCACTCAGGAGATGCTGGTTGCCACTGGCAGGGTCAGGTTGGCCCTATGGATGCCAGCGGTGCTTTGAGGGTGAAAAAAATAAAGGGAAGAGGCAATGAAATAACTTTTTTTTTTTTCCTCTCCCAGGTGGAGAAAGCTCCACAATCCTCCAGTTTTGGTCCAGCTGCCAGAAAAGGTCCTGTTCCACAAGTAACTTGGAGAAACCTCGATAGGATAAATTAAATGTTCTTCATTCTCTCAAAGGAGGAAATAAGAGTTTTACAACCAGCTGTCAAACGCTCTGCAGCAGAAATATCAACAAAGTATGACAGACGCAAGATGGAAAAAGCCTCTGAGGTTTCCTTTTATTGACTGGCAAGTCTTTGTTTCTTATCTTATTATCTTTCAAGCTAAACTGGTATGAGCTGAACAATCAGGAAATTGAGCACCATCGGCAAAGACCATCGTCTCCTCAGATAGCTCGTGGTGATGAGCACCTGAGCAGACCCATCACTTCAGCACAGTGGGATCTAACAAAGCAGAGAGCATTTCATCTCATCCCACACAACCCATTCGGCCGGAGGTGACAGAGATCCAGACGTCCTGCATCTCCTATAGGTTTATCTTGGCAATAATCTAACATTTGGGTCATGTGGAGCTGGGTCACAGATTGATAAACACGTACTTGAAGATCACAGGCTATGAAAATTATTGCTGTGCTGGCTGGCATAAATTATGCAAAGCAATGCGTTATCTGTAAGGCTGCAACGTGCACGCACACGCACACACACACACTTGGGTGATCTATCGCTCCCCATGCAGATGTTCTGCTGCAAAGACATTTTAATTAATACATTGAAAATACTTTGCCTGCCTTGTCTGAGCCGGAGATGAGCAGGGAAATGATGCTGAGTGGGGGAGAAGCCCCCACTGCAAAAGAAATGATGAAGGGAAAGGCAGTGACTTCAAACCAGTCAGAACTCAGAGGTGTCTGGGGCTCAGTCGTGCGTTGAAGTGGTGTTGGTGGAAGAGTGAGCAGCAGGGATTGAAGATGGTCTCCCAAAGGCACTGGAAGGCTGTATCAGTAGCAGTGCTCACTAGCCCCATTCCTCCCACTGAGGGCATCCCTGTGCCCACTCCCGGTCCCCAGCAGCCCCGCTGCCTCCATGGGCAGCACCAGGGAGGACCCAGGTAAAGGCTCAGTGAGTCATCATTCAAACACCAAACCTAATGCATGAAAATGTGTGTCTTCCAGAAGGTCCACTGAAATGAAACACTCCACAGCAGCAACATCTGGATGTAAACACCTCCTTTCCAGCCAAGAGAAACAACCTGAGAAAGCAATTTCTATCCTTAATGCAAACTGAAAGGATGGGACATTTGGCTTAATTAGAATCATGGAGTTGTTTTGGTTGGAAAAGACCTTTAAGCTCATTGAGTCCAACCCCTCCCCTTACCCTGACAAGCCCAGCACTAACCCATGTCCCTCAGCACCTCAGCTACACGACTTTGGGATCACTCCAGGGATGGGGACTCCATCACCTCCCTGGGCAGCCTGGGACAGTAGCCAACAACTCTCTCAGTGAAAAAGTTCTTCCTAATCTCCAATCTAAACCTTCCCTGGAGAAACCTGAGGCTGTTCTCTCTTGACCTATCGCCTTTTATTTGCGAAAAAAGACTGATCCCCACCTCGTTACAACCTCCTGTCACATAGGACCTCCCCTCAGCCTCCTCCTTAAGAACGGGATCTTTGTCTTTTGCACTTTTCTCCTATTTTATTTTTACTGACTCTCTTGCCTCACCCATGAGACTTTCCCATTTGGACCAGACAAACACCATAGTGGCAGCAGTAAATAAACAGGGGCAACGATTTCTCAGCCATCCTCAGTGCCGATCTCTAGAGGTGCAGCCCCATGCCCCCATGAGTCATCCCTCCCCTGTGCCACTGCACAATGAGAGGTGGCTTCACCCATCACATCACAAAGAGGAGGCTGAAATCGCTCAGCAGACATTAGTGGAAGAGTGGGACACAAAAGAATGGGAGAGGAGATGGAGAGGCAGGTCAGGAAGGCATAGACCAAATACTGGTGCTAATTCCAATTTGCATCCTGATGGCTCAGGATAAAATCCCATGGGGAAGAGAGGGCAGAGGGAGGTGGGGAGTTTGGGCAGGAGGGAGGACGGGACAAACAGCAGCCAGATCCCCAGAGATGGCACATTTGTGAGGACACCACCTGGCAAGCATGTCTTGTCTGGGTTATAGCTGATTTGGCCACAGTAGGGTTGTTGCCACCATCCAGCATGTCCTTCTTGTTAAGTGATGTATGATCACGGCCCAAGTCCTGTGTGGAAGAGTGGGAACCTGGAGTTATTTTCCCCTGGGGGAGAGGGCGGGGGAGAGTGCCTGCAAAAACACCTTGTGCCAGGAGCTGAGCAGGGCGAAATAAAAGGAGACATCTTACCATCTCAGAGTCGGTCCTTGCCAAGGGGACACATGGGCAGGTTGGTGTGTGGGATGCAGCCCAGCTGAGCATCTCCATCACACTCCATGTGGACTCATGGGCAGCAATATCCAACTCCCCTGTCTGAATCTAATGAGCACAGAGGGCTCTGACCTCAAGCAGGGAGAACCCCAGACATACTCCCCAGAGATGTGAAATTAGCCTTGCCAGGCTAGGGAGTGCTTTTAAATTGCAGCAGAAATGTTTGAGAGAGAGCTCTGCTCTCCACAGGAGCTTCTCACCATCCTTGGGATTTAAGCCTGTTAATAGTGGAGTATGATGATATTATCTGTTTGTACTGCACTTTTTATCAAAACCAGTTCCCAAAGTGGTTTGCTGTCGTGTGCTCTGAGAGCTGCTGAAACACAGAGCCTGTTGGTAAGCAGCAGCAAAGCAGTCACCAGCCCACTGACAGGCAGGGAATAAGGGGAATTTGGACCAAGAAAATTATGTCCTTGGTTTCTCAGACCCTCCCAAATCAGCAGGATGTAGGATTTATGATCCTACCCAAAAGATCTGTATACAGGAAAGTCCATTCCTTCTGTCTAGCTTGGTGAGATGACAGAGCAGAGACGTTTGGACCAGAGGCTCCTGGGAAAAGCAGTGGTTCTAGCCTCAAGCCTGACCCATCCCTTGCTGCTCCACACGGGACTCACATTCCCCTCAGAAAAGGCAGCCTGTGTTCAGCCCAGCTGCTGGCCCTGAGCCACTATCCCTGCCACAACACAGGGAAATGCATTTCTCTAGCCCTCCTTGGGGAAAGACACTCACACAGCAAAACCTGGAGTTATTTCTGCAACCTCTGCTCAAAAAACTGCCTGACCCACCAATGCTAAAGCACAGACGTGTGGAAGGTGGTGTTAGAGGGAAAAGGAGATGAAAAGTGGAGAGGTAGGAGGAGAGAAGGAGTGAGACTAGGAGAGGAAAAGCAAAGACAAGATTTACCCTGAGCACAAGGGTGGGAAAGGCTCACTGTAGCCACTCAGTCCCTCCTGCTATAAAACCCCCAAGGATGCACATCATGCGTCTCCCCAAGGATTTATCTCTGCAAAAGCTGCAGATGAGATCCAAGCAACTGGTAGCAGTGGCAGCAGGAGAAAATTAAGTGAAAGCCCTTTGCCAGGTGGGGAAACACCTGCATTTCACACCCGCATTTCACACCCTCCCATGAGTCCAAGAGGCTCAGGTGTTGCCATCTGTTCCCCATCTCCCAGCCCAGCAAAGTGAGGACTGGTGGGATTATGGATCTGCAATGAGCAGCAGAAGCTTGCTGCTGTGCTTAGACACAAAACCAAGCAGCTATCTCCCAAAGCGGCTGATGGAAGAGCCCAAACTTTGCAGCCTCCAAGCCAAAACCCAAATTAGTCATTGCATTCTGGGCCAGAGACTCCAAATTAACTCTGCCTGACCTGACCTCCCCACTGGCCCCTGCATGGGGATGCCCTTGGGCAGCTCTAGATGTCTGGCTGCCAGCCCTCCATCATGTGCCACCATCTCCACGTGCCCATTTGTTGCAGCACCAGGAAGGACAAGAGACAGTCCCCGAAATCCCAGCGCGGCTTCACTCAGGCTGTGGGTGAGGGTGGCCATGGCTACAGCTCTGTGCTAGCCAGGACTAGCAGAGGCAAGAGCAGCTTCTGCCTGAAGCACCTGGAGATGCAGGTTGGAGGACTGCAGTGCAGCCACCTGCCAGCATCACCCAGCAATGCAAATAACAAGCACAAGTACTTGTGTGTGTTTTGCTTTGACACAAGAAGATGGACAGATACTTCACAGAACTGTTTCCTTCCCTAAAAGCCCAGTGCAGATGCTGTGCCCAGTTCTCCTCCCTACGGATCTCTTTAATCAAGCACCCTGGGCACAGATACACAGACCTCCAGCAGCATTGTGGAGAGGAGAGAGCCTGCAGCTCCGTGCTGGGAATGACAGCGGAGCCACAAAGCGATTTCACTCTCAGCTACATCGTTGCCTGATTGACACCCTGTAATAAAGAGATTCGCCACATAATTACTGTGCATTTGGGATGCAGCACCAGGATTGGTTTTTTTAACCCAGTGACAGCTTTAAATAGTAGTTAAAGTATATGTTTATATTAATGTCATTAGTTATTTCTGTGTATTTTAGAGAAAAGGCTTTCCTTGAAATGGAGATACAATAAACAACAGCTTGGGTGTCTCCCAGAGACATCTCTACTTTCAGATGAACCGTTGAAGTGAACGGGATGGAAGGGATCTGAGCTGAGAAGAAACGAGCAGGAGCTTGACTTGATGATGACAAGGGATGCAGGATCAGGCACTGCTGTTGGGAGCCTCTTACCACTATGGGGGAAATGCAGGAGCCCGAAAAAATCTCTTCCACACTCAGTGTCCTGCTGGGGCAGCAAGGACTTGCCACATCTTCACATGTGACATAATGAGACCTGACCCCCGTTAGCACACCTACAGTTCTCATATTTGTGTATCTATCCCAGTCTTGCCAGAAAAGATGTTAAACTAGGCTTGTAATAAATGAGAGAAGGAGCTTGGCATTTACTGGCAGAGCGAAACAATAACAAATGATGGGTTTTATTAAGAAATATTACATAGAAAGTTTATTTCTATTCCAAGGGCCTCCAACAGCCAGCAATGTAATAAAGAGGTAAAAGAAGATAGGAAGGGGGAAATCAGGATAATGAAGATGATCAAATAAAAACACACGCATATATAGGCCTTAAGTCAATAACACCTTGATGTGGCAGTTGGGTTTGTGTTGTTCTGCAACGAAAGAAAGGCCACATTTCATAAACTGATATAAATTATGCTGGAATCAAAATGAAAATGGGTACAAAAGAGGTAGTGAAATATTATCAGTCAGGAATGGGAACACGGGTCTTTCCATCACTGTCATCGGAAAGTTGAGGCTCCAGCAGTAGCACAGAGCTCAGCCCCAGGCCCTGGGACTCCACCAAAAGGGCTTGGGCTGCTACCAGGAGCCCCAGGAGATGCTCCCCTCCAGCCTCCACACATCTTCAAACCCATCTGGGTATCATCTGTGTCTGGGCATGAAGCAGAGGCAGGTTGCCCTCCCCTCCCATCCAGCATGGGGTCAAATCCCTGTCCTTCATTTGGGAGTTGCAGGCAAATCCAACTACCAGCTTTAACGAGGCCCCTTTGCCCTGTTTCACAACTTTCCATCATCACCAGCAAGTCAGAAACACCATTTCTTTATTTCCAGAAGTTGATCCTGACTAAGGGCTCCTCCTCCCACAGATAGGTGCAGCCAGAGCCATCAGAGGTGCTTTGTACCAGCTCTGCTTTTCCACAGGGCAACGCCAAAGTACCAGATCAGTACAAAGCCCTTCACAGTAACACCATCACAGCTGTGCTGGGAGTTCACTAACAGAGCACTGACAGCACTTCTCTGAGTATTTCCAGCAGTCAGCCACTGCCCCATCACACCACTCTCAAAGGTACTGGTGTGGTGGCTTCAGGCCTCTTCATGAGCCTGGTACAGCTCCTGGTGATGCCCCTTTGTGCCATGGGGGTAACACACCACCTGGGAATGCTCCTCTGCCTCCTACTTTGACTTACATCCACTTGCTGTGATGCCATGGTGGACGTGGCAGACCTGTCCTGGGACTGGGTTGCCTCTCTGCAGTGGTAGTCACTCATCATTAACTGGGTGACTCAGGCACTTTTCCTGAGTTGGTGCTCAGTTCCCAGCTGATAGCAGAAGTTCTCATCATCTGCCCTTACGTGTGCAACCTTGCACCACTGGAACTCTTGGATTTAATCACTTCTCTTCTAGTCATGTTGGGATCACCCAGGTCTGGTATGCTATTACGTGCCTCTGTATTGAGGATACTTCCTAGCACTGCATCTCCAGATCATTTCATTAGCATGAGACTGATTTTTGTACCAAGGTCATTCATTAAAACATTATATGATGAAAACATTGTCATTCCTGAAACCTCTCCTTGAGAAACTTGGTGAACGGTCACCTTTTTGCTCAGTGGTTCCCTGCTCCACACTGCCCCACCTTTTCTCCCACTAATTCCCATATACTTTGGTTTAATTAATAGGATATGAGATAGGTGAGGCAGACAGGCTGTGAAACCACCTGAGAAGTAAATTTTAAGGCAATAATGGAAAAGGATGACACGGCTTAGGGAAGAGAACCATCTGCATACACAAATCTTGCAAAGGTGATCTAACTCTGAAATATATATCTCAGCAGCCTTGTCTCCATGGGGAGGAGAGGACCACGCAGATGCCCTCCCTTTGGTCACTGCCTTCTCAGGAGGTGGAAAAAATAACTGGATTTAAAGGTCTGATTTGCTTAGGAAACATCCTGAAACTTTTGTCTTTGTATAAACATTTCAACAACAATGCCTGCACTCCACAGTAAGACTCTCAGCCAACTCCTGGAACACCACAAATCTGTCCCAGCAGATTTTACCATGGAAAGGAGCAGCATAACAGTATTGCCACATCCCAGAGGGATGTCACTATTAGCAGTCACTGGATGTCAATCACAAAAGTTAACATCTGTGTGTATAACACAAAGGAGGCCTGCAGAGAGGATGCTGAACTACGATGGAGAAGAAAGAGAAGGTCCCTAGTAGATGGAGGAGGGGCCATGGGATCCAGCTGATGGGAAGGGCAGCCCCCATGTCCTCATGGTCCAAAGTCTCCTTAACTCTTCCCTCCAGCTGACTGGCAGGCAAGAAGTAACCTCAGTGATTGCATTTCTTTGTATGACCCCATCTAAAACTTTTGGCATCAGATAAACAACTCCCAAGGGTCAATTAACATGTCTTGAGATGATTAGAGTCTGACACTGATGAAACCTAGCAGTAATTAGCAAATTAAAAAAAAAAACAACCCTTTTGATTAGTACTCAGCATAATTCCCTCCAATTATTCAAAGTTCATGACTACAGGGGGTGGAATATCTCCAGGAATATTTATTTATATCCCTATTTTTTTCCAATCAACTTTGTGAATCTAGTTAATCATCAGCACTTGAACTTGTTAACTTGGAGAGTTTCAGAGCTGTCACTCTGTCTGATTGCTGGAGACAGCCTGGGGAAGAGTTTGGGGAGTACAGAGAATCCAAATACCTGTCTCAGGCGAAGAAAAAGCAACACAAAAAAAAAAAACCACAAGAAAAAAAGAAAAAATAAAATCCCAACTCACTGCGGCAGAGAAAATAAAGAGACACTGTTTCCCCTCTCTTTGTTTAGAGTCACAGCTTGGTACTGGCATGTTTTGCATCGGCCTGTCAGATGGTGCTTTGCAAAGGCAGGCAATACACCTCCTTCTGCACACGGTCACAATCCTCTCCAAAGAGATGCTCCTGCCCAGATATTTGAGCTTTGCAGGCAGCCAAGCTTCCCCTGAAAATACACTCCATGGTAATGCAGGCAAAGAATGGCCTTAAGCTATTAAGCTTCTTGGTGGCTGGTGCAGTAAACCAGTCCTCTCACCAGCCCCCATTGTGGCTGGGGCAGGGCTGACCTCCCCACTGTCCATGGGAAGCAAGGGCAAGCCACATAAAAGCCAAAATTGCTCTGGAAGTCATTGTTGCCTGCAGGGAAGCTTTGCTAAAGCATTTCATGCCTGTCTTCAGATAGTATGAGAACAGTTATTCTGCCCTAAATCCTCCCACATCCTTTCCAGAGGGAGGGAAGGGACTGGGGATCATGAAGCTTCTGCTTACCTATCCCTCCCCAGCGCTGCCCCAGTGCTCCTGCCTGACTGAACAGGACCAGCACCCTCACACTGCTCTCAGGGGAGGCTGGATGGGGCTCCAGCCCACAGCCCCGTCAGCCCCAGAACCATGGCTGTCTCCTTACTCCCAGAGGTGCTTCCAGACCAAGGGGAGGGGCTGGTGAGCAGGGAGCTAGAGGTGCCACCACCTCAAAAGATCAAAGTGGTTGGAGCAGCGTGGGGCTTTATTGGGAAAAACACTGCAATGGAACCACTGCAAACCTTTTGGATTCAGGCTGCACTTTGCAGAGAGGACAGGCACTCTCTCATCTCCTGACACAAGGTCTCAGCAGCCCCTTCTCCACTGGCCCTTGCCTCCTACAAGCCACATTTCTTGGGCAGAGACACTGTCCATCCTGGTGGCACGCAGGGAAGCACTTGCTGACCTACATGGGCAAGCACTGGGGCCTGGAGTTGTGAGCATCTGGGGAGGGGGCTTGCCAGGCTCTGAGCTGCAGCTCCTCTGCCCTCTGCTTCATTAAAACCTTCTTCCCTGCCTGAGCCAGCCCTGAGGGAGAGACGACAAGTCCCAGATAGGAAGACATGCGCTTAAACCTTTCAAAGCCATTTTTCATTGGACTTTTCTAAATTCATCACTGCAGACTAACAGAGATTTTTCTCTCTAGTTTAGATGATTTTTTTTTTTTAATTTAATCCTATCCAGCGAGAGCCCTCTAGGGAGCTCCTAACCCTGCTTTAATAACATGCTCATTAGCGAGGTTATTCAGGGAGTGGTTTCTATTTGACACTCCAGCATCTTTCCAATTAATGTTGCTTTAAAACAAGCAAACCTTAAAAAAAGAGAGAATATCAAACAGCTCAGAGTCAGCACTGCGGGAAGCTGCAATTTCCTCTAGATTTTCATCTCCTTTCTCTCCCAAATTTGGTTCCTAGTTTCTCAGCTATTTGCTGAGGCTATAAGACCCCACTGTCCCAGCAGCTCAGAGGCCTCAAAACAGCAGCCAGCACACCAAGTAGGGACACCAAAGGTGGTTTTGTTGAGCTGGGTTAGGTCCTTCATGATGCACACTCCCAGTCACATATGTGCAAGGTCATATCAATGCACACAGGCACTCCCACGGGCCAAGGGATGGCAGAGTGACATTCTTTGCCATCTCTGCAACTGGAAATCCCTCCATCAGCTCAAAAGTTCCCCACACGGGAGGTCTTTCCCTTGATCCCTCATCCAAGTATGGTAGCATCTGTACGTGGCAGCTGGCTGCTGCAGCAGCTGGCAGGATCATGGGTAGACAGCCTATGTGAGAGAAGGGATATTGCCAGATTTGCTGGAGCGGGGACACAAAATTCTTCCAAGATATGTCCTTGTGATCGGGCTTACCTATATATTTACAGATGGACTTTTCCCTTTGGCTTAGTTATTCCGTGATGAGATGATGGAAAGGCTGAGACAGCTCAGAAATGAGCTCTGAGCTCATCTCCATCCAGTGACCTGACACAGGGAATTTGCCAGGTGCATGCCTCAGTTTCCCTTCCACAAAGGTGAACTCTGGACACACTTCCCACAACCAAGGGCTGATATCTGCTGGTGACCAAGAAGAGGGAGAGCCTTGCACAGCAGGTGGAGCATTGCAACATGACTCACTGAGAATGGTCTAAAATCCGCTCTAATTTGCCCACAGTAAGCAAGACTGAAGTATTTCCTTTGCAGCCCAACACTTCCCCTGCTGCAGTAACAGGACCTATTAATTTAATTTTAGGTGTAGAAAAATGAAATCTAGGTTAGAAGTTGGGGAAAGCAGAAGCACACAGCCCACTGCAAAGAAATATCACCCTTGGCAAGTCAGCAGCTGCAAAGAGAGTGCCAGAGGGCCAAATTCTGCACTGTCAGGGGGCCAGCACCACCCCACAACCAAAGAGGGCTGTAGCCATTTGCACCCTGGCAGAGCTTGGCCCTGGAGCACTGAGAACAAGTGCTGCTTGGGCCAGGAATGAAATCAAAGCGGTAAAACCCCAAGAGGAGAGATAAGAGGGTTAAGAGCCCATGAATTCTTAGAGCTGGTAACAATACCAAGAAGAGATTTGTGCAGGGCTTCCCTCTGTCTTGTCCTCAAGTCATTCCCCATGATTTGGACTGCAATAAAGTGGATAATTGCGTTGCCTACCACAGCTTGCCGAGCACATGTCTCCGCCTGTGACGCAGGGAATGATGTCGGCGTAACCCGGTTGTGTGAACAGCTACATTCTGAGGAAGTGTGCTGGCATCCTCTGCTCTCTATTATCACAAGTCCCCCTTAGGCTCTTCTCTTTGCCTTCCCCAGCCTCACACAGAATTTTGGCTTTCTCCTTGTTAATTAAATGACAACCGTTTGCAGCCAGAGCTTGAATTACACCTGCCTGAAGCGACCGACAGTGATTGCAATTGTCGTATCGTTTTGATTGCAAAGATTCCCACGCAAGTCAAAACAAGCAGGGAGCACAGGCATATGCTGAGAGCTATTACCAGGGCTGCGAGACGGCTTCCCTTCTGCCGATACACACCCGAGGCCTATCCTGAGCTCACTGCAAGAACTTCAGAGCAAAGCTGAGCAGAATGATTTGTTTATTTCATCCCCCGCCTCGGGCTGTGGCTTCTTGCAATGGTTTGCAGCAAGAGCAGAAGATGCTGATGCTGGCTGGAGCGGTTTGTGGGACCCGAGGTAGTGCTAGAGATGAGGCACAGCCTGTGTGCAACCGGCTTTGCTGTTGCAGGATTATTTCTTTACATCAGGCTTGCAGCAGCTGGTGTTTCCCCAGCTTGGTTTATGGCTGTGGTGGGAGAAGAAAAGCCAATGAAAGGGATATGACTGAAACAGGATAAGTTAGAAGCAGACACATAAAGATGAAAGAGTACAGATCAGTTGAGGCTATATGGAAGCTCTCCCCAGCAAGCACAGTGCCAGGATTTCCCCGGGGACTGTCCACTCCTCTCCAGGCTGCACTGCGGTGCTGATGCCCATCCTCCTCTGCAGTTGCTCTCCACTGCCCTGTAGAGCCTTGATCACACACACAGTAAATGGGATGCCCAAGACTTCCCAGTATGCTGGGAAAAGTCTGTCCCTGTTTAATACAGGCAGAGCTCATGGGAGGTTGTGATGGCACAGCTGCATTGGGAGTGCTGGGAAAGAACCTGTGAGCAGCTCGGGGAGAGAAGGGTCAGGCATGGGCTGAACCCCTGATCCGCTGCTTCCAGCAGCTCTCCCACTGAGCTGGGAGCAATGTTTCAGTAAATATCAAACCAGTCAGTAAATGGAAAAGCCAAGGAGCAAAATTATTGGTAAAATCAAGCTGAATTTGGCAAAACTGTAATGAAAATCCCTGGAGGCAGGAGGCAGAGGGAAGATGTTGCCCTTTTGTAAATGAAACTTTCCATTTTATTTTCAAAGGGCAGTTTGCTTTAAGACCAGAGCTCACTCTCAAAACAAAGCAGCAAGAAGGCAGGAAAAGTTTTTGACAAGTTGAATAATTCAAAGGAAAACATTTCAGTTCAGGTCCAGTGAGATTGCTGGGGTCCTCAGATGAAAGACCGAAGCGTGGGGAGTGACACCTGATCCAAATTTTTTTCCCCCTGATTTATTAGATCAGATACCAGCCAAAAGCCCTCCCACTCACCAGCTCTGCTCTCCAGCCCAGGGCCATGCCAGGGGCACCCACAGGACACTGCTGGGGAAACATCTCCCTCCTGAACTCAGTAATTCCAGTGCCCCTTTCTGTTGCTACAGAAACGGCCATGATGTCATCCTGGCAGGCGAGGAGGTAGCGCAGGAGCTCCTGGGAAGGGCAGAAAGGTCACAGGGAATTGCATTCTCCCTGTGCCAATCCCCAGCCACCCTCTGGGTGGCAGGCAGAGGTGTGCAAGCAGGAGAGGTGAATGGTTTTGTGTCCTCAGGAAGCACATTTTAAGCTCTTCATACTGAAAAGTCATATTTTTTGGAGGTCTGGAATAAATTCTTCAATGTATTGGTTTGGAGCAATAATGACATCCAGTGGCTGGTTAGCTTAGTCCTCAAGGGGAGACAGGCATGAGCATCCCCATCCTGTCGCTGTTCAAGGGTGTTAAAGTGAGACAGGCTGGAGCGAACAGAATTGTTTGCAGGTCACTCCAGGCTTCTCATGCACCTGGAAGGAACAGCACTAGGACGAGCCCTAGGGCTCCTCCAGCAGCTAGAGAGCTTGCTTCCAGGACATGTGCTCCCACTGAATCCTCCCCAGCAAGCCTCAAGCCTGCTTCTTCTGAAGTCAAAAGTCTCTTGATTTCAGAGAGGGAGCAGAACAAGAGCTAAGAGCTCTGCTGCTTCTGGCTACCCCAGGCACACTCCAGGCTTGCTGGAGGAGTTACATATGCTGAACAGCAACCTACAGAAGCGAGTCAGCCAGTGTGGGCACTATATATTGACACAGTTTGTGGCATTGAGTGACAAGAGCTGAGGTATTTGAGGCCAAACTGAGCTCCTTCTGTGCCCATGGAAACCAGGGAACCCTGAAACACTGAGATACCATGACTGAGTACATGGGCCACAGGATGCCAACACAGGCCACCTCAGTGGGGAGTTGCTGTGCCCATGCCAAGGTGACACCGACTGCTTTGCCCCACAGCTTTCTCAGCAGTTGTCTTGAAAGGAGTCCCCACGCATGTATGCCATGGAGAAAGGAGTAATGCCTGAGGCACATCTCAAGTCCAGCAACCTCAGCACAGGAGAAGCACTTTTGTCTGCATGGAGGGCAGGAACATATCTCCTTGGTGTTGTGGGGATGGTCTGGACTCAGTATCTCCTCCCAGCAGTGCTGTCCCCCCAGCAGTCCCAGCCAGGCTGCTTGTGTGGCATTCGCGGAAGCAGCAACTGGAAATCCTCTTGGCAGCCCTCCTTCTGCAAGGTCAGGCTCCCAGGCAGGCACAAAGCCAACCCAAAAAACCCAAGCAGCAACTCAGGGCCTTGTCCTGTCCGTTTGGCCCAAGGCAGGGGCTGGGACAGCACCATTTGGGGATCTGAGGCACAGCATATCAGCAAGATTTACACAGATGACACGAGACTCAGCGTCTGGGGCTCAGCCACCACAGTGGTTTCGTCACATCCCCTGATGACAGCAAAGGCAGGAGGATGATTTATTTGAAGTCGGAGCACAGCTGTTGGATCTTTAAGGTCTCTGAACGCATCCCTTGCAGAACGCTCATTGGCAAAGCCTGTCAGGAGTGGTTTCTCCGCTCACCCCTGCCGATGATTACTGGGTCAGGAGGAGGTTTCATTCTGGAGCTGATGGCTTTACATGCGTGGATGTCCCCGGGTCCCCTCAAGGCTCCAGCAGCAAATGCAGCTGAGCTCACGTGCGCCTGTCCAGACCCTGAGCGAGTCACTGAGACGTGAAGAATACAGTTACGCAAGCGGAGCAGCGAGCACTAGTGCCTCTGCCCTGGCAGCTTGTGAGATGGGCTGTGCTGGCAGAGGGGCTGGGGGCTCTGGCACCCTGCCTTGCTGCCAGAGGGGACTGGGCGGTTGGGATTGATATGGCACAGGCCATGGCCATGGCACGGTCTTAGGAGCCTGTCAAGTTCTCCCTTGCTTGTGTGACTCTCCTGAGGTTTGCCTCATGTCTGCTGCTCCTCTCAGCTGGAACTGCATCTCAGGAAGAGCCTTTTTTGCCCGGGATTTGCAGATGGAGCCATTTATCTTTGCACAGCCTGGTAGAATGCAGAGGTCAGTTGAGCCAGAGGTAATAATTGCAGAGGGTCAACAGGTATCTCACACTGTCCTGGAAGATGTGCAAAGGCCCATGAACACACAGAGACCCAGAAGGTTAGTTGTTTTAAGGAATAACTTCTTCAAAAAGCCACCTTAACAGTATGGTCATCACTTTATGGCATGATCTGGGCTCTTACAGAATCTGAGGGTTGAAGGGATCTCAAAAGATCATCTAATTCCAATCCCCCTGCCAGAGCAGGACCACCTAGGTCACACAGGAACCTGTCCAGGTGGCTTATGTTTTCCCAGCACTGACTGCAGCAGTTTCTCCCACAGCCCATGAGTTGCTGAGATGGCTTTGCTCACACTCTGCACTCCTTGGAGAGGATGGTTGTGGGTGCCCTACACCCAAGCATGGCTGCAGGGGTAAAGTGCCTTCTGCCTGGCAGTCCGTGGTTTAACAGTTGTACTGGCCTCAAAACTACCTCTCTGCAACTCACAGGGAAACGAGACTCTGCCAACAAGGTGCTTTCCTGCTGGGTGTTTCACTCAGGTGATGAATTGACAAGCTTCTTGTTCTTTTCTGCTCTTAAGTGCTCAGGGTCACGTCTATATGGGAGATGCTCTGCAGAGCCCAATGTCTCTCTCTCCTGCTGTTTCTGATAGGCCACCAGTGTTTCAGAAATGCCAAGAGAGGAGAAGCACTGAGGCTCTCTCTGGAACTGCTATGTGTCAGTATGGCAAGGAAACCTCTGGTGAAGCAAGGCAGAGATCAGCTTGGTCCTGGTGTTACCTCAGCCAACACAACTTGATGGGACACCTTTGTTCTTGCAGAGCCTTGGCCAAACACTGCTCAGACCCAAGAGCTTCAGCCAGCTCTTCTTGCCCAGCTCCTTGTGTACAGAGAGCAGGAGTCAATCCAGGACCAGTCCTGTGACAGAAGTTTCTCCAGCAAGAAGCAGAAGAAAGAGACTGTTGCACAAGTGCAGAAAAAACTCCTCAAATGTTTGGTAGTGATTTTTTTTTTTTCTAGCAGAGACAAGAGGGACAGCAGATCCAACCCCAGCTGTAAGAGGGTGCGTGGCCACAGGCCATGCTGCCAGCTGGTTTGCAACCTCTCTTCATACAGATGCTGTCTTTCCTGCCTTCAGTTCATTGCTGTTGCTTGTTTCTGGTCTGTAAGGAAGGGAAAGAAGAAGAAAGGTATAAAATGGGGAAAAGGGGGCAAAAAAGAAAAAGGAAATGGATAAAGGAAAGAAAAAAAAAGATAAAAGCTATTGCAGACCCAAAGGACCCTTCCAGCACAACATTTAATAGGCTTTCTCCTGTTATATTAGCACTAGACAATCAAACTGTTCAGCACAAGGTTATTTCCCTCTAGGATAGAGCAGTGACTTGGAGAATGCTTAAGGAGATCTAACAGACATGTTATTGCATTCCTGAAGGCTGAGGGATCACCAGCAAACCAGTGCTGGTCTCTAATCGCCTCTGTGCTGCTGGGCACGCTGGATTTGGAACGAGACAAACCGCATGTCTCAGCTGAGAGAAGTCACGCCAAGCCCTGCCTTTGTCCCGGGGAGGAAGAGCCGCCGTTCCCGGGCCAGTGCCCGGTGTTTGACATTCCTCTCCCGGCTCACCTGCGCAGACGGGCGGCCCCGCCGGGCTCCCAGCGCGCTGCCACCAGCTGCCATTGAACGGCTGCCGCTTCATCTCCCCCTCACCCCCGCCCCGAGAGATCTGTTTCCTAATGCCGGCGCCAAATCCTCCATCACTTTGCAAAACGCTGCGGGAATGAATACAAACGGCAGGGACAGCATCAGCCGCTGCCCGGCAGCAGCCCCTCCTGGAGACCCGCGGAGCGCACCGGGCGATGTGCTGCCCACTTGGGCTGCGGGTCCCAAACCCCGCCAGCCTCACTGCTAATGAGTGGGCTTTGGTTATGGAAATGGATTGATTTCTCTTCCACCGCATGCCAGCGAGGTACAGTGTTGTCGGTCGCTAATTAAGGAAAATAATTTCTTTCCTTCCTTTAGGCAGGGCTCCTTACACCCCCGTGTCACACCTGGAATCTCTCCTACTTTCCTCCACAGATTTAATTTCCTTAACCTTTTGCTCCTCACTGCACCTTCCCACTTATGCCTTATTGCCCCAGGCTGGGTGGGATTCCCCTTGGATCTCCCCTGTGCTGTGTAAGCAGAACAACTCCTGGGTTTTACATGCAGAACCTCTCCAAGTGGCACATCACTTGCCACAGGATTTTTTCTCACTATTTCTGTATCTCTCTTTCACCCTTTCTTTTTCCTTCTCTCTCTCTCTCTCTCACTCCTTCCCTTCCCTTCCCTTCCTCTTTCTCTCATATCTCGCCTCCATTGAAGGCTCTGATTCCAACCCACAGTAACTATTTCCCTCCCATTGTCCAGCCCACTCCCCCTTACCACAATTCTTTTTAGGCCTCTGACTTACCCAGATATATTTATGCTATTGAGAATAAATATGTCCATGTAGTTAAAACTCTGAGTCTGAGAGACATGGGTTTAACTCCCAGCCCTGCCACATTCTGTTTGTACAGTAAGGTGCTTTGATATGACAGCAGTGAGGCCCATAGAAAATCCCTCCTAGGTTTCTTTATGGAGGATGGTACAGTGCATTGGAACATCTAGTCCCTACAGGTGCAGAGTGGCTCAATCCTATATTTTCCTAGTCCATGCAGCTCTTCTGTGGAGTTTAGAAACCTCAATATCTCCCCAGCCTGGCACTGCTATGTTGTGAGCATAAATCCCAGCTCCCCTGTGCTGCAGCAAGCCATTTAGAGCTCTTTTAAATGACATTACCTTTTTCCTTGTATATTTTTGATCCAAAGCACAGGAGAAAGCTAACAGAGGGAAATCAGCATTTTAACTTGGTGATGTGGCAGTTCATAAGCAAGTCAGCTTATACGTGGGTTTGGATGATAAAGAAATTGGCTAGTGGGAAGAATATTTACAGGAGTCTTTTCCCAGCTTTGGAATTAGAGAAAATAATCCTACTAAATTAAACAAAAGTGATAATAATATAAGAGAGCACTTCTTAAACATAACAGCTTCCTTCCTTGCCAGCAACATAGAACTCAATGTTTTCAACACATGTATAATGCATTTTTAATGTAAACAGCGGGAGGCATAATTCCAGCATAGGATGTGAAACAGAAAGAGAAATTGTTCAGGAAGGGAGCTGGGGAAATTGCTAACACTGCACACAGAGTGAAACTTTCTCTAAATGCCAGGCTGTGTCTGCAGGGCGCTGCGGTGTCAGTGCCTTTAGCACCGCACACCACGGACAACTGATTGCTATTAATTATGTTAGCAAAAGAAAGGAGCCTTTCTGGTTGGACTGGGTGGACAATGCTAAGCCAAGCTGGGAAAGCTGGGTAAACCTCATTAAGGAGAATTTCGCACTGCGAGAGATGAGGCTGCGCACTCACCAAGTTTGGGATGCTTCAAAGTGAAAAATGGCTGGTGACAATGGATTTCTCAGGAGGCAGGACGTGACTGGGCACCTTACTTATCCTGCAGCAAGCTGCTCACAGAGGAAAGGAGGTCTTCCTGGGAAAGGGCCCTCTGCTCACCTCACCTCCTTCTTAGCCACAGGCTGCAACAGTGCTAAATCATCATTTTGGGGTCACAAGCCTCTGGCCTTGGTTAAAAAGCCTGTGGTGAAAGGGCTGTGACCCCAGGCATGCACAGAATGAGATGGCAGGTCCCTGGTGAGCTGCTGTTCCCAGTGGTTCCCAGTCTGTACAGGTGGCTGGGCTGTACCTTCTCCTGCCTTTGCTCCATCTTGCATCTGCACTGAAGACAGGGTGAGGGCTGAAGGAGTAGGTTCATTATGCATGCAGACAGGAGCCATCAGGGAGGCATGGCAAGGACACTTTGAGGACAAGGCTGGAATTTAAAACAATTTAGACAAGCTGGATGAAACAGCCCCAAATAGTGAGGTGAGATGCAACCTGGGGACAACAGCAAGGCTCTGCATTTCAGCAGGAGGCACAGACTGCTCATATCCAGGGTGGGAATGAGTGGAGGCATGCCATTTCTTCCAGAAAAGATCTGGGATAATGGCAGACACAGGACAAGGGTCTGTTACAAGAAGGCAGAGAGTCCTGTAGCTCTATACCAAATGAGGAGCAGTGCCTATCCTTACATAGCCTAAGTAGCAGAGGAGGGATGTTTGCCTCATCTCTCCCCCAGCTTAACTGCTAAGTCTTTAAGGCCTTTAAAAGATAACCTTCATGAGGAAGAGAACGGTCTGTTCTCCATAGCTGCAGCAGACAGGACAAGGTATCATGGGTTTAAATTGAAATGCAAGCAAATTAGGTTAGACCCAGAGGACTGCCTGCCTAGCAGGGTCTCTGGAGCAGATAACCTTGGCTGTTGGGGAGTCTCCATGTCTGGGGACTGAATAGCATGAGAGATGTAAACTTTTCCCTTCTGTCAGTGTACAGGTCTTTTCTCCCTTCTGTGGTGTCTAAAATGCCATCTATGTGGCAAGAGGAATTTGGGAATTTTACCCATTCTCAAGCAGAGGTGCTGCTCTGGGCTCCCCTGAAGCAGTTTCCCTGGCAGAGGGAGGCAAGGCCAGCTCATCATCCTGTGTACAAATACTGCTCTGAATACTGGGAAAAGATAGAAGTGATGCTATTTTTGAAAGCAATATTGGGCATAAATAGACACGGCAAGGTGCCAGCTTCAACACATAACTGTTTGCAATAGACCTGGGCGAGGTGTTCCAAAAACCTTTTGAAAAAGCCATTAAGACTCCATCGAAACAAGGAGATTTTTCAGGATGAGATACACATAGGTGCCTCCTTCAGCTCATTCCCTGGAACAGAAAAATCAGGCACGTTTTTTCCTCCTTCTCTTTCATTCAGATTCAGCCCCTCCAGGGGAAAAAAAGAAAACCCAACCAAAAATCATGAAAGTTTGTGTTGGAAGGAAGAAGGCAGCACCATTTCAGGTTTTAACAGATCTTCTGTTGATCAGTCTGCAATTCACTGCACGCTGCCTCCAGTCGAGCTCTCAGCTCTGCTGCACTGCTGCTGACATGGAAGGGACTTAGCAGGCAAGCAGAGAGCTCACCAGCCTGCAACCCTCACCCGGCGCTCATAGCTTCAATGCACAGAAGCCTCTCAAGGCTGAAAAACCCAGGCTTTTGCCTTTCCACTAGTAGGTCTTTGAACACCTCTGGGTCTTCATAATAGCAGTGTCTGTTTCATCATTTCAGTTTCTGCATGAGTCACAGTTCCCCTCATGTACTACTTTTTCTTTCCCACTCTGCCTCAGTGATAAGATTTCAGTGTCCCAGAGCAGCGATTTGAGAAACCTCAGGCAATGGATTCGTGTCCAGAAAAAAAATGGATCTTATCTATGACAAGAAGGGAAAAGAAAGGGGGGGGGATTGAGGGGAGGGGGGAGGAGGGAGAAGTGTTTGTAGTAAAATTGTTAAGGGACCAAATTGGTGCTTCCTTAGGAAGTCCCTGGGAGGTAAAGTACCAATTAACGTGCACATGATGTGAAATATGAATAGGCCAGGGTTTTGACTCATCCCCCCAGTACAAATCAAGAGAAGAGCTTGTGAGTTGGCAAGACAAGTAACAATTTGAAGAGGGAAAATGAAAGCCTTTCATTTCTATCTGGATGTGCCTCCAGCCATAGCAGAAGGACACAGGAAGAAATACAAGCTAGGAAATGCCAAGATGTACGGATGTGAGCTGGGGGTGCCTGAGGTCTGTCTTGGACCCCTGCCAGATGGAAGCCCTGGGTCGACACAATTCTTCCCCATTCATGAATCCAACAATCATTGCAAAATCACACACATGAGCAAGGACCTCAGACTGAAAAGGAACAATACACAGTTCAGCTGTGGCTCCCCAAGCACCGGGTCACGCTAACCAACCAATCCAGCCAGTGCCTCTGGCACCAAGGTATTTTTAAAAGACTATTTTAGGAGATGGGACAAGTATCAAATTGTTGAGAAAGCCACCAGAACTGGTCATTTGATTCTTTAGAAGATGTTTGTTCTATATGTTTGCAAGGGACCTGAACGCTGGGGAGATTAGGCCCTCCTCTAGAAAAGGTCCTCGGGACCCATCCTTGGTTGTGCCCTCCAACTGCCCAAGGCAAGACAGCATCAGTGCCCATGTCCTGCCCGGCTGATTGGTACTCTGGTCCAAGCAGGGCTGATGCTCAGGAGCTGAGGACAAACCAGAGCCAGTTTTGGTGCATTCTCCATTTACAGCTGCAGTACAATCAAATCCATCAAATGAAGAGTTCAGTTGTCACTGTCGCATCCCCGAGGAAGGCTGGGCTGACTCAATTAGAAGACATACAAGGGTATTGATTATTGCCAAGTACAAATTCTCTCTCTCTCGACTACGTTAGCACACCGTGAGTTTACTTGCCCCCTCCAGGTTATTCTTAATTTCAAAACAACGTGACTGTTGTTGTTGCAAATGTACTATACAAAATTGACAATATAACTTGCATTACCCCAGTCCCTACTGGCTTCTGATGAGTTAGTAATTCAGCCATCTGATTTCCTGCTTTTTTTTCCCTTCCTTTTTGCTCATGGATTCCACACTCTTTGAAGATGCATTTCTTGTTTACATTCAAAGCAAAGCCACCCCGCAGCAGCAGGCTGGCTGAAAGATGTTTCTTTGCCCTTCAACACCACCACAGAGGAGGCCAGATCCGTTCCAAAGATCTCCTCCTGTAAAAGCAGTCATCAGTCACATCTTCCCAGGGCAACCTGTGCCTGAGGCATCGCTATGTGGTGAGGGCAGGTTTCTGAGAACCAACTCCTCTCTGTATGCAGGGACAACTCTTTTGGAGGAAGCAATAAAGCCTGTGAGCTCCCTACTTGAGTTTACACACAAAATGCACAGGCTGGCCCTAAGTGAGGAATGGATGTAGCAAGCTAAGGTCTTCCAGGATAAATAAGGTGTTACATCCTCACCAAACACACCTCCCTACAGACCTTTTTTTTTGGGTGGGAATGCATCACCTCTGCATCTGGAAATAAAGCCATTACAGTACCTTGCTATACACTTACAAGCCTAAAAAGGGACTCCTGTGGCTGAAAACAAAGATCTCAAGGTCTTGCAGCTTGGTCAGAGCAACCAGAAGGATGCAGCTTTCTAGACAAGCATTGTCACTCTCTTCTCCTTGCAAGCAGTCTGGGGGTCCAATTTCTCTTGCACCTGCAGTCTCTTGCATGGAACTGGCAAAATGCATTGACTGTGTTGAGTAAGGCTAGGAACTCAGAGGTCCCATGATCTCACCAGAAGATATTAAAATTCTCCATCTTCCTCTTGCCTGATGAAGGAGGGATGAACTGTGCTTGGGCCACTTAGAAATTAAACTATTTCAAGTGTATAACTTCTATTGCTCTCCTTGGGGATGACTCAGGATGTGAGCTACACATTTCTGGTGGAATGGTACTGGAGAGGACAGCAGGGCCAGCACTTCAGCCCTGTATTTATGGGTATCATCAGAAAAGCTTTATTGGATACATATTTTGCATCCCTCTCTCTGGAGGATCCAGCTGACTTTCACAATAGTTTTGTTCTCTTGCTTCCAGTAACCATTTTTATACATATACGTTTATACATACATATATATATATATATATATATCATACAGAGAGGACTTTGGTAACTGTTCCTCAAAGCATGGAGAAAAATGTTTCCTGCTTGACAAAGAAAGGGAATATGGAATTCCAGCCTTGAGTGCAAGTCCAAAGGGGCTGGAGTGGGGCTGATCCTAGTACCTGTTACAGCATTATGCTCTCCTCCTCCTAAGGACAACTGTCATGTGCTTGCCTCCCTCAAAGGCTACCTGCCAAAGCTACTTTTACTTTTGGCTCCCTGTCAAGATGTGCTGCTTTCTCCATTTAAGCCACCTGTCAAGGGCACCTGAGTGCCCTCCCTGAGAGCTAATTGTAAGAAATGCCAGGTTCTCTGAGGGCTGCATGCCAAGATGTACTCCTCCCACCAGTGATCCCTGCCAAGGAGCCTTGGGTTGCGTTTCAGAGGGTGTAAAGTCTTCAGCACGTGGTCCCTAAGGCCTGTCTGCCAAGCAGGGAGCCCAGCTCCCCCCAGGGATAGTGTCCACATGGTGGCACAACCAAACATGGGACCACTTGATAGTTAACAAGAGACCTTTCTGCCTTCAGATGGACAACATGTCACTCAGTACCAGCTCTGGTTTAGTACTTTGATTTTGGCATCCATATCACATGCCCTCAGCAGAGTGTCTTCTCCTTACTCCAAGGGGTGAGAAGCCCTAGGATTTCCTCCCAAATAGGGAAAAAGGAAGCAATATTTTTAAAGCTTTCACCAAAAAAAAAAAGCCCAGCATGTTCCACAGTTAGTTTGGGTCAATCAAATGTTTTCTTTTGCTTTCTTTTCCCATGTAAGATAAAATGTGGATGAAAAATTGACATGAAGTAAAATGACTGCAACCTTGTTTGAAAAATCATCAAAGCAGAACACTGTAACCTAAAAGTTACTTTTGAAAAAGGAGTGATCAAAACAATATGGCCTGATGTGTCAAAATAACATTTCCAACAAAAATTGCTTTGACAACGTTTTTCTCAAAAGCTCTTCATTGCACCATTTCCTAAAGGACCATTCCTGGTGATAGCATGAAGAGATCATCCAGGAACTTTCTCCTCTTCCTTTTAAGGCTGTGGCAATGTTCACTAGCCTCTTCTTTCTGTACTGTCTTTGAGACTTTTAGTCTTTTGTACCAAGGTGTTGTTATTATTGTTGGCCACGGGGAGTATGCGTGTGAGATGTGTTAGATACACAACTACAGACCTTTGCAGACTTCACAGCTCCATCATGTTTCTCTGCAATAACAGGGGATTGGTCTGAGCTGACACAGATGTCCCCAGGACAGCAGTGATTTATCAGATGTGCAGGCACACGGAGGAAAGCGCGCCTGATGTGAAGGTCACACCACACATTCTGCCCCATTCATCTCCCTAAGCCCAACGTGCATCTGTTAGCTGATGCCCACATAGAGAGCAGCTATTTAAATAGGGTGGTGTGTGCTTCTGCACTCATCAGCAAAGCATTGAGGTGTCCAGCACACAGTAGAAATATATATAGGAAATGATAGTTGGAGCATGATGGTGTGATCCCTCAGCTCGAGATAGTACACGCTGAACTGTGTCCATACAAGCAGGATGGTACAGGCCTGAACAGAGCATAATGAATGCCCTTCTTCATCACGCAGGTGTCACTTCTCCTGACTCAGATTCAATTACACTCATGGAGCTGATTACAGATTTCAGCCTACTCTTGCATATCAAGAGCATATTCAGCGTTCCAGGGACTCAATGAAACAAAAATGTCAGCACGTGGTCTTCCTTACAGCCCCTGAGTCTGGTTCATCCCTAGTGGAGATAGATAAAGAACGACTTTGGCCTATTTTGTCAGATGCAGGAATATCTGTGGAATAGTGTGTTCAATCCCTTATGTCAGGCCATCTATCTCTTCTCAGCAAAATGCATCTGTGGTTACTTCTCTGTTTGCTGCTTTTTTTAAAAAATACAGAATTACACAGTAGCCCTAAAACACGAGGAGGGAGGAATGGAAATATTTAATCTAAAAGTTTATCTAGTGGAAGTAAAGTCAGGGAAAGCACAGAGCATCTCAGGTGCTGGTTAACCTATAAATGAAAAATAATGAAGACAGGGAAGAGGAATATTAAATGAAGTGAATTCTTAGGGGAATTATATCTTGGCTCATATATAAGTCTGAGCTGCTGCAGGAGTGGAATAGTAAATCTGGGCTCGGGAAGAAAGGACGATCAGTGTCTTCTCACGGAAAACAAGGTAAAGTCTCAGTGAGGCTCAGGTAGGATGGAAAATAACTCCACTTTCAAAACAGTCTAGGTCACATTAACAACACATAACAACAGAGACAGGTTTTACCCTCAAAAACATAGAGCAGGTCAAGTCCCATGCTGCCATACAGCTTAACCACACATCCAGCTCTATAAGGGTTGTTCCCTTTGCAAGAAGCTCCTGCCTTACTGTAAAGAAGGAGCTGTCGTATCAGGAAAGTACCCACAGGGATGGAATTACATGCTGCACTTTCTCCTCCACAATGGGATCCTGTCCCTTGGGAACACCCACTGGCCTTTTGCAGATTCAGCCCCCTGCATAATTTATGGCAGACTGTCTCCACTTGGTCCCTTTTACCCAGGCAGGCACATGAGACCCAGGACCAGTGCAAGAGACACCAAAGCCCACAGCAGGCCACTCATGGCAGCAAATATGAGTGCTTACACAGTTTTCTCTCTCCAGCTTCATTGTGGGAGCTGATGCTGTAGCACCCATGTTGCATTATCATGCAGATAAGCAAGAAACTCCTCTCAAAAGCTACAACTTGTCTTCTAAGCCAACAGCAAATAAACTTCTGCAAAGAATGCTGAGTTGTAATGTGAGTCCCAGCTGGTTTTGGGAACATTGTTCTGTTGGAAACCATATTTCACGGTATGTAACTGTGACAGAGTTTTCTGAAGAAGGCCAAACATGTGGGAACATTTCTCATTCCCTGGAAATGAATGGTTGTTCCTCAGCATAGATTTACCATTTAATTGAAAACTTGGGAGAAAGATATTTTGATTAACACTGCTCTTAATCATCAAAGCTTTCACTGGGCACCACCTGCTTCTGCCAGCCCAACCCATAACACGACAGTGAGAAAAATTCAGAGACCAGAATAAAACAAGAATGAGGCAAATGATGGTCTCACGTGCTCAGGATTAATTCCATGACATATGCAGCTATTCTACATTTATGTGGCTGCAGAAAAGCAGCTTGGTGCAGTACTTTCTCAACATTGAATGTTTTTCCTGCCTTCTAATCTTTAGGATCTTTCCCCAACAAGCATCCCTTCAGGCTCCTATTTGTAATGTTTGCATGATCTATCAGAAAGCGTCTCTAAAAGAGAGATCAGTCTACAGCATGGAATCCTCTCTGGGAAATCATCTGCTGTGCTGCAGGCTGTGAAGGGGAGATCTGTTACCATTCAAGAGCTGTCCCATTCAAAAACAGCTGAAGCAAAAATTCTCTGAGTCAACCCTGAACCAAAGTCCCAGGCAATATCAGGGAGCCCTACTCAGTTAGAAGAGCCTCTTTTCAGATAAGACTTTCATCCAAGGTTATCCGAACACTTGCAATCAAGTGGCATTTTGTGCTAACATTAATCCTGGTGTCCTGGCCACCTTCCAGTTCAAGTAACAACGTTCTGCCAACCTAAATTCCTCCAGAGGTTTCATCAGGATGCAATTTTCTTCTTCCTTTCTGTCTTCCGTTTCTGAGTAGTTAATTCTGGATGGTGTGAAAGACTGACCGTGTTCCACACCAGCACTGGCAGCATTGCACTCATGGGAAAATGGACCTTGGAGCAAGCAGGACCAAAATGCTGCATGGAAATACCTAATTAATAACACATAGCTTTTACAACACAGTTGTGCTTTTCTTTCAAATTTTGGTATGAATTTAAAATGTAGAGTTGGAATACTACTGAGATCCCTGTGAAAGATCATTGGCAATCCCAGCAATCAGGAGGGAGAAGTGCATTTGAAGTTGTAATCAATACACTTATGACACAAATGATAGGAAGATGTTACATAAGGATTTTTTTCCCACTGGAAAGAGACTTGACAGTGAGCTACTGAAAGTGAGGAAAGGAAGTCATCCAGATGGACTCTCTGTCACACTAATGAAGCCGTCTCATAACTGTAACAGAGACCTCATGTATCTGCTGTGACACTTAGCAAATCCAGGCATGAATAAATAACCAAAGTCCAATTGAATTAACCTCCAGCTGATCAGCACTCCTAAACAAATTATCCTAAACTCTGAACAAGATTAGAAGGACTGGCACAGGCCAGAATCATGTGGCAGGAGTGTTAATTCAGTTTAACAGGTTTAAACCTAATCCCCCAGTGTTTTCTGATCTCAGACTTTCAGGGCAAACTGGTTCCAAAATGCTCTTGAAAGAGAGAGTAGAGGAGGCTTGCATGAAGTGATGAGCAGAAACATGAACTCAGACTAGAGTTGACTAAAGAAAGAGAAGACGAATTGCAAGTGGAGAGCAGAGAAGGCCTTAGGCAAAGCATTTCCTTATAGAGACAGAGGAAAGTAGGAAAATGACATTGATTTCCTTCTGGAATACTCCAAACTCATTTCCAGGATGAAACTTTGCAAGTTGATAGCACATCTACTTTTCCTGATTATCATGTTTCCTATGCAGAAACAGGAGATAAGCACCTGTGAAATAAGGGACAAGACTTCATTTTAATGTCATTTTCCCCACTACATAATTATACTTTTCTCCTAAGACTACATTTGTACTGTCCATCAAATGCACAACTCAATTATGACAAACCTTAGTTCACTACTTAGAATGGCACTAACAAACCATTTCAATTGTTGTATGTCGATTCATAAAATAATGTATGTGGTCAGTTAAAATTTACTTTAAACTTCAGCCTTAACAGACTCAATTTTTTTGCAGGTTTCTGAAGTGCTGAATCTTCCTCCAAGAGAAAGTATTTATTCTGTTACCCTCTAGTAGATGTAGTAAACTCTTGAAGTCTCTTGAAATTGAGTTAACTAGGATTTGAAGCACTTCTAAATACAAATTACTGCAGGATTTGCACGTGCCTCACAAAAATCTTTCAAATCCCAATATTCCTCATACACTTGTTTCCAAACGTCTGTCATAAGGAAGTTCTTCCACATGGCTTCCAGTTGCCTAAAATCTCTCAGCTTTTTCAGAGACAGCAAGTGAATCAGGTTAGTAAAGGAAGATGAAGACTGAGATCTGAGAGCCTCTGCACACTGAAGGGTATCTGCCTACACTCTTTTGCCTTGCCGTGGTATATCTTTATGCAGGGTCTCATTTTGATTCTTCATTGTGAACTACAGCACAAGTGAAGTTTTATGTGCTAAACTTCAGCACCAGAGAAGACTTTAATTTTGATTAGATGGCAAAACAATGTAATGTACTACAAAAGAAGAAGCATTTAGACACCAAGCATTTCCATCAGCTACATCTTCAACGTCTATAAAGAACATAAAAATCAGATCAATCTTCATCTAATATTCAAGCATAATTCGTAACACCTGGAAATCAAATTGTTATTGTTTATTGGCAAGGCACAAAGTTGCCCACTTTGCTCAGAAGCACCTCAATGTTTCCACACGTTTAAGTTTTGCAAAATGAATGCCTCCTGTAAGTCTGAAACTTCTGTTACACAACACTCCAAATCAAATCAGGACCTGTCTGCTGCGTACTTTGCTGTTATTTATGCGGTATATAAACAAAAAGTAAATATTTGTTCTCACTTTCCACTGTGTGCACTGACTGATACCTCCCAAAGTTAACAGCAGCATTATGAAGCGCAAATGATGATACATTGTCAAAGTTGAAAGCATTTGGTTATTTGCCTCTTACATTTTCAAATATTCCCAGTGCAACTTCATAACTGCCTTGAACATAATGAGACAATGGATTTTTCCTCTTTCATCTGTGTAATAATGAACAACTATTAGAAACACTTTATTATTTCCAGAGTTTGAGGGATCAGTGGCCACAGAGAAAACATGCCCTTTTCAACCAACTTTTTAATTGTTTTCTCACTTGAAAGAGGAGCTAATTTATTACTGGCAGCGCACGGGGCATTTGTCTCATCGAGATATATCATTTTAACTATGGGTGAATTCTAGACAACACCACTATTTAATTTGCTGTCACAATTAAATGATTTATACAACCGACTACACTATTAGTATCATACTAATACTCTGACATTCTCTTGTTGCTTCTTCAAGAGCCATGTTGTTATTTTCTGTCCTTTTGCAGGAGCAGAGCCGTATGAGCTGCATTCTTAGAAGCCATGCCACAATTATTCTCACAATCCGCTCCATTTGCACGCTGTCTTTCATCTGACAGACCACCACGAGCAGCTGAAAAACTCCTGCATAAACGACAGTGAGCTTTATGGCAATTACCGCTGTCTTTACTGATCCATGGAAATAATTTCTTCAGCCATTCCAGTAATGCAAAGCTTCTGCCATTCACCGGGTGGATCTGTTGATGGATGATACCATCCACAGGCTCTGTCACGGTTATGATCTATGTAGGGCTGTTATTTGACAAATGAAAATTAGGTAAGCAATACTCAAACTCAATCTTGCCTCATGATGACTCTGTCTGCTCCATACCCCCTGGCTACAGTGTCCAGCACAGCCAGTTGTTATGATAAATATCGGGCATAAAATTCTCATTAGGCAGCACCAGGTTGACTGCATGATGTAATCCCGACTCTTAGGTAGCTGGAGCTCTTTTAGCTTTCTTAGGTAGTCTGGAGATATTCTGAAGATGTATTTTCACATTTCAAGAACGTCAGTTTCCTCTCAGGGGCTGTTGAAATAATTTCTGGATATTTTTGTACAAAGAAGGGCAGGATCTTCTGGTTTTCAAGGCACCGAATATATGGAAACTACTGCTGTTACAGATCAAGCACCCAAGAAACTGTAGGTGTAACTTGCTTCACTTTTGCCAGGCTCTGCAATCTCAGCTGTAAGCCCCTTCTGAAACTCTCCTTCAGCACCAAGGGAGCTCTTTTCTCATCCCAGCCCCATGGATCTGAAGCTCTCCTTCCCTGGCCTGCACTGCAGCTCAGAAAACACAAATGACACAGCATAACAAAGCCCTACAAGCCTGGAGTCCTCCTCTATTTATAGATTGCTAAATCTGAATGGAAAAAAAAAAAAAACTTCCAAAGAGCTCCAGTCACATTGCTACCTAGATGCTTCCAGGCCCAGACAGAGTGTGCTGGCTTACTGCCATGTTTTTAAATCCTACCCTGCACATCAAGCTTTCACAGGAAAACATGCCAGTGCTCATACGTGGGCAGTTACTATTTACACAAACATTAATGAACGTTCCCACATTGTTTCCTTACTAAGTTGCAAATGCAAGAAAACAAAACGGTAGCATGACCTGACAGTCACAGGCATGGAAAGGCATCCAGCGTTTCCATTTCAGATGTGCAGCTCAGTGCAGCTCACACAGAAAGGATGGATATATATATAATGTGGGTCTGAGCATTAGGTTTATTTTTTTCTTAAAAGATTGTGGTTTTTTTCTGGATGAATTCTACACTGGGGACAAGCAAACAAAGGAAAAGTTTAATCAACAACTAAATAGCTTAGAGTAGTTCTTCAATGCCTGATTGATTGGCTTAGTCTTCCTTCCTCTTACTCATGCATTGAATGAAATAAGAGATATCCCGTACAAAAAGGGTCATGTGGATGACTTAAGAACAAAGCAAACCTTTTAGACTTCTCTCTCAGAATAAGAAATGATGCTACTCATTATTCTAGGGAGGACAGAAAAAGGATCAATCCACAGAAGAGACAGAATCCCCTCAACTTCTTTCAAGTACATAAGATAACAGCTTCAGAGCTTTAACTCTAAGAATGTTGTTCAGCTGTCACCTAATCCTGGACACACCTGAACTCCTCAGCTTTAACCTCAGGCTTCCTTGCAAACCTGATGTCCCCTTTCCATCCATGTGCAGAAACAGTTGGGGTTTCATCACATTTGGCAAGCCCATACCTATGTCAGGCTGAGATCTAGAAACCAAGACATAAAACAGTCAACTTCAGTCACAGCAGGCTGAACTCCCGACTGTGAATAGCTAGGTTCAAAGCTGTCTTTCCACTAGGCACCACACAGTGACAAAGCCTCTCCCTAGTGATTGCAGGTAGAGTCAGACAGGGAGACCTGACTTCTGGGGCTAAAGCTAGTCTTTAGAACAGCCCCAGATGTGCTCCTCCATCTGCTTCCCCAAGAGCCTCAATTCAGTAGTATTTTCTGAACAATCCTCTGTCAGATTCTGCTTCAATCTTGAAAGCTCCAGGACGTGGATTTCTGTCATCTCTCCCAGTCCTTTGACACAACAGCCTCATGGAGAGAGCACTCACACAACCCTCACCACCCACATCCCTCTGACCTTGCTGTGACATTAATAAGAGGAAGAGGAGCACTCTGATATTGCCTGGCCAGAGGAATGTACTTAAAGGCAGCTCTGCTTCACATAACTGATTTGTAACAAGGGTCAGAATAATTCCCAAGCAGCTCCTGCATTGGGGAGCAAACTAATTCCTTTCCTCTCTCCTTGGCTGCGCAGCCCAGAGCCCAGCTGCACCTGAGGTTCCAGCTCACAGTCTATATTCTGCATCATAAAAGATACAAGAGAGAAATCTAAACTAGAGAAGTAATAACCTGTAAACTAATAAACCAACCCAGCACTTTGATAGCTAGGCACTCCCAAGAGCAGGGATTATTAATGGATGTCCTGAAACACTGTGTGTCTAGTTTTCGAGAGAAGTGGGAAACATTTCTGATGCTCTGTGGATTTAACTCATTTGCTCTATAAAATCAGTTCAGAGAAACACAAAGATTATTATAAAAAGCAGCCTCCTTCCCATCTACGCTCACAGACACTTAAGCAGTTTAAAAAGAAGAGTAGTAAGAAACTGCTCAAATAAATAATGATAAAGGTATAAAGCTGCAATATTATGAGTAGTTTTTCTTGTCAAAGCATGAGTCTGCAGAGTCATTGATTTTCTCTGGTAATTGAGATAGTGACATGCACAACTTATGTTCCTTCAGTAGCGAGTGGAGTGCATGGGAGTGGAAGAAGGGATCCTGAAATCCTACAGACTCTACAGCCGAGGATTTGATGGCTCTGAACTGCTGTCTGTCTCGATTCTTTGTTTCCCTTAGACCATAAAGTGGGATATATTAACAATCTGTTATGTCAAAAGAGACATAACAAAAAAATGCTAAATGTGATAATGTTGCAAAGTGAAGAGGGATCTTTGGAGGAAAAGTGCTAGAGGTAATAGGACTGCAGGTATGGATACATATCTTCAGCCAGAAAATACTGGGAAGCAGGTGGCAGGCAGGCAGACCCCTCAGGAAACGTCCCATTATCTGCCATGGTGTGCATTCTCAAATCTCCATTCCCTGCCTCAGTCCCACAGACAACAGGAGCTTTCTCCTTAGCTCTTTTTTTTAATGGGTTTACTTTCAGTGCAGGAGATTCAGTGCTCAGTTACTTCCTGCCATCTGGTTCTCAAGTTTGCTCCATTTGATATGTCCAGTTGACTGAAACTGTTAAAGATAACTCTTTCGCGTCAAACTAATGTGGGCTATCTTTGTCCTCCTGTCACGTAAAAAATAAAATAGGGGCTGGCAAGGCTGGCAGGAAGAATCTGGTCCCTTGTGTTTCCTGAAGTAAAACTATTCTCTAGAGTAGGCAGAGTAGAAGTAAACTTCTTTATGAGCTAGGAGGCTCTACTGACAAGAGCTGCTATTATCTCCGCCAAACAGGCAAAGCCTCGAGTGATTGTGGAAAGCACGAAAGACGAATGTCGCTTTTTTCGTAGTGCTAGAAAACAGACTATTTGGCCGATTGCAAGGAGTGCCGAAGAGGTATCAAGCTTCTCTGTTCGAATTAACCACAAGAATAACCCGCTGAATTCAAAGCTTTTCCGTGGACCTCTGCTGCCCTCTAACGGTACCTTAAGGGATTGTCAGCACAAAGTTTACCTGCTCTTCCTGTAGCCAAGTTTTGCTAAAACTTTTAATGCAAAACAGAAAAATACTCATGAGGTCCTTAAGAAATGTTAGCTGAACAGGTAACCAACAACTCAGGTTGCTATTGCAGCCACTGCCGGGCTATTTTGTCTGTGGTGTGAATGATGGTAAAGGAGAGACAACACATAGAAATGAAGGTTTGGAGCATATTTTAGATATAACTGCAGAAGCACATAAGGCTGCAAACCTCTGAGAAATCCCACGTTTCAGAGCTTTATATATCTTAGTATAGAAAATTATTACTCACAAGTACTAGTGTTTCAAATTTTAAAAATAGCACTGAAATAACTGTAGTTAACAGAAACTAATGTTTCTACGTATTGCTCATGGAGCACAAACATTTCTTTTTGCACTCTCCACACAGATGTCCTCAGCTCCCAGTACAGCACCATCAGGAAGCTGCTATCGGTCCCTGAAGCCCTGTGCTTCATAGAATCATTTTGTTTGGAAAAGACCTCAAGTCCAACCACCTCACCTCACACTGCCAAGCCCACCACTAACCCATGTCCCTCAGCACCTCTGCTACACAGTCTGTAAATACCTCCAGGGATGGGAACTCCACCAGCCCCCTGGGCAGCCTGTGCCAGTGTCTGACAATCCTCTCTGTGAAAAAGTTCTTCCTCATCTCCAATCTAAACCTCCCCTGGTGCAACTTGAGCCCATTTCCTTGTGTGCTGTCATTCAGTACTTGGGAGCAGAGACTGCCCCTCACTTCGCTGCAACCTCCTGTCAGGTAGTTATAGTGATCGTGTCTCCCCTCAACCTTCTTCATGCCAAACAACCCCAATTCCCTCCGCCACTTCTCATCAGACTCATGCTCCAGACCCTTCACCAGCTCTGTTGCCCATCTCTGGACACGCTCCAGCAGCTTGTAGCAAGGGGCCCAAAACTGAACACAGTACTTGATGCCTGGTCTCTCCGTTGCCGAGTACAGAGGGACTTCATTCATACAGCAGCATTTGCGTGGAGGAGCATTTTGGCATGGAACTGTTGTGCCATCAGCAGTGACGTACCGATGGGCAGCCTGTGATGGGCAGGGCAGGGCAGGGCAGGAACTGTTGTGCCATCAGCAGTGACGGGCAGCCTGTGATGGGCAGGGCAGGGGGCAAGGCTGCTTCTGCTGCCCCAAATCAGCATTATTTTGATGTGAAAGTACAGTCAAGTGGCTTAACAACACACAGAAAGCGGGGTCATGTCCCATGTGGAAATGGAGGGGAAAAAACACCGAAAAGATCGCAAGTAGCTGCGTCCAGCCCACAGGTTCAGCCTGTCCCCTCTCAGGCATGAGAACGGGCAGGCGCTGCTCTCCCACGGCTACGGTGAGGTTCAAACTCCCCTACAATGGGGGACAGTGTAAAACGGGCAAAAACATGCCACAGCGGCCGAGCCCTGTGGCCGGGACTGGCGAGGATCCACGTCCCCGCGCCCAGCTGAGGGGCTGCACATGGCGGCTCCCCGTGAGGGCGCACAGCGGGCGGGCGGGCGCGCGCAGTAATGGCGGCGTTCACGGCAGGGGAGGGGAGGGAGGGGGGGGAGGGGGGGGCTGTGGCCGCCCTGCGCCATCTCCCCGCGCCGCGGCCCGGCGGAGGGAGGGGAAAGGTGCTGCTTCCGTTGCGGCGGGGGCGGGCCGGGGCGGAGAGTGGCTGTGCGCAGGGGTCTCTCCTCAGCCTCGGGGGGGGGGGGTGGCTCGAGGCTCCCTCGGGAAGCGCCGAGGTCGGCGGGGAGAAGCGGGGCTCGGAGGTCGCCCCCTTGAACCCGGAGGCCGCGAGGGAGGGCACGTCACGGCGGGTCGGGCGCGGGGGTGGCGGCTCCGTGCGTGCGATCACTGTGAAACCCTGTTAAATGGCAGCGTGTTCGTGCAGGGGGAGGCCAGGCCGGGCTGTTGCTGTGGGGCAGCTGAATGTCCCCTCGCACTTAGGGGTGCAAGGTGCTGACCATTGTTCCTGCTTCTGCAAGGGGGTTGGACTAGATGATCTCTAAAGGTCCCAACACTCTATGATTCGATGATTGTTCCTGCACAGACACGCACCTCTGAATGCTTTTGTGCTTTGAAATCAACCCTGGGTATTCCAAATTTGGGCTTTTTTCTAGCCTGTGGTCAGTGATTTTAATCTAATGTTATTTTATCATCATTGTTGCTCTGTTGTTGTTCTTTCCACAGAGATGGAAGCGAGTCCCATCGTGACGTCCAAGCAGCGAGAGGAGGTGGTGCACGGGGTCCCGACGGAGGTGGTTTGCACGGCGTTCTCCAACTCCATCCTCGTGGTGGTCACACAGTATGGCAAGATGGGAACAATCGTCTACGTGGACCCCAACACAGTTGGTGACGATGTGGGCAGGCCCACGCTTACCACAAAGGTGCTGCTGGGCAAGGATGAGGTGAGAGCGGATCTACAGTGCACAGGCAGCAAGGATAAGGGGAAAATGTGGTAGGCGGGGCTGTGCAAGTTGCCAGGGAGTTGATGAATCACAGCAGTGGAGCTGTGTTTGCAGAGTGGTAAGATTCATTTAAAAATCTGAGGAAAGAGAGGTTCACCAGAAAAGTATGTGTGCTCATCTGCACCTTGGCTCAACAAAAGCTTTAACTAACCATGCGTGGTTTGGGGAGCTGTTATTTTGTGTCCAACAAGATACGGATTGCTTTGGTGTGTTACGGAAGGTTTGATAAAGCTCCTGTTGATTTAAGGCTGCGAGATCAAACATGTGGCCTTTGATAACCTTTTTTTGGGTTTCTGTTCCACTGAGTTTGTTTTCCTTTTCAAGTCCCTTTTCTCACCCCCGCCCCCCACCCAATCTGTGCCAGGCCCCATAATGGACTTTAGTTGCCCTCTCCCCAGTGTGCCTGCCAGCACCTTCCCTTGATAAAGTTTAATTTGTTTTGCTTCGGCAAAATGAGTTTTTATCGACCGTTTCACAAAGCTGGAGAGAAGGCACAAGAAAACCTATTTCGCAAAGCGTCAGCTAGTCAAGCATTAAAACAGAAAGTTACAGAGCTACGAGATTACGAGGCTTTCCATCAGGGTTGGAGCTAGCAAACACCACTCGCTAACCGTAACTGGAAAAAAACTCTAGCAACACAAGTTCCTGATTCTATCCATGGCTTCCCCTTCTGGAGTTCTTGTTCTTCTCTGGATGGGAGATGCTCTGCTTTCCCTGGCCTGGTATCTGCTAATTCTGATCGCCTCCACCCTCATGCTGGCTTTGTGTTTTACTTGGAAATGGGAAGCGCCCTTGTGTACTTTTTAACATAGTTTTAAATCATTTTATCGGCTTAATCAACCTAAACTTTGAGAGAAGGCTTTCACCAGTATGCTGCCTTCCTGGAACAGGCTGCCCAGAGGAATTGTGGAGTCTCCTTCCTTGGAAGCCTTCAGGACCTACCTGGACATGTTCCTGCGCGACCTGATCTAGGTTAACCTGCTTCTGCAGAAGGGTTGGACTAGATGATCTCTAAAGGTCCCTTCCAACCCTGCCATTCTATGATTAACATCCCCATTTGGGACAACACAAACTCCCAAACCACACTGGTAGCTAAAGTGAAGCAGACTCATCCTTCTGTTAAATGCATAACTGTGGGTGTAAATAAAACCATGGCAAGCTGGATGTTCTCGTTAAGAGAAACCTCATTAAGGAGATTGTATTCCTTTTCCTCCCTCCTCCAGCCTCACTACTTAGCTCTGTTTTTCATTATCCTGTTAAAATCAAAACCAACGTGTCTTTTACACATGGCGTGCAAAGACTGTGTATATATAACACCATTTTGGGGTCAAAACCAAAAGGGTTGGGTATTTTTTTCCAGAGCTTGTGAGCAGAACATCCCCTCTTCAGCCACAAGGTTTTTTAAAAGCAAATGGTACTTGGAGACTTGCTCAGAAAGTCTGGCTGTGATGGAGAGGCATTTTGATCCTTGGCTTTTCATGTCGTTTGATATTTGATGATGCAGTTTGGGTGGGAGGATTAGCACAGGGGAAAATGCTCTGTACTGACTTTCCAAGTTTTCCAAAGGGGTGCAGAACTCGATTGCAGTGCAGTTCCAGTGTGGTTGCTTCAGGGAGAGCTTGGGTGGCTCTGACTTCTGCATCCGAGTCTGGGGTCACCAGGTTCTCGATGCACTCTGTGTTGTTGCAGAACTCACCTAACTCCTGTGGGAGGGCTCTCCAGGGCTCACACTTGTACACCTTTGCTTTTTCAGCCCCTCGTTCACGTGTGTGCCAAAAACCTGGTGGCGTTTGTCTCTCAGGAAGCTGGGAACAAACCCGTTCTCCTCGCCATGGCTTTGAAGGACAAGACGGTGGAAGGAATACAAGCTCTACGGGAAGTGATCCGGAGTTGCCAAGTGTGGTGAAGTTGTGCCATCTGGATTCAAGGAAATGATCTTGAGTCCATGACTCATCACCACTTATTTAGAAGGACAAGAAATGAAAATGATGGAATGCCTTTGTGCTGGTTTTGGACGGGCTGAGGAATGTCATGAATTCTCCTCTACTGTGTAGAACACTTGTGGGTTTTGTTGCTGTGACAGGTTTGCAGTCTGGATCGTCAGCGCTGAGACGGGAACGATTGTCTCCACATACAAGAGAAGAAGTATTTTTATCACCTTGGGTGGGATGTGTGTTTGGGAGACAGCATGGCTCTGTGTCAGTGTCCTGAGCAGTGACATGCCAGCTCTGTAGTTACACTGTACCGCAAAGGGGCAACACCCAGTGCAGAGTCAATAAAAGAAACGTTGACGAATATCATTTTACCTGTTTTCTTTTCTGCTCTGTGAAAATCACTTCAGTTGGAATATGAAGTCGGTAGCAAACCCAACAGCAATTGCATAACAGGAAAGTTTTTTTAAGGAAATGAGTCCTATAGGGCTGCTTTTGTCCTTTAGGTCAGTCCCTGATGTAGCCTGGATCCATTTTCCACTTTCAGTCTGATGTTGAAGACAGGCAAATAAGGGTGTGCCACGGATTTTATGAAAGTTGGTGTAAGGGTGGAAGGCAGGAGCCCGAACTAAACAAAACAACAGCTGCTGATGGATTGCATGGTACCAGCACATCGAAGGGGCAGCATGGGCAGAGCTTGGGCCACCTGCCCTGAGCTGCCCCTCTCTGAAATCGCCTGTCATGGGACAGAAAGGTTTGGAGGGGGTCACACAGGGGCGTTTCTCCCAATTTGGGTGAAAAAGAAGTGTTTGATGAAGTCATATGAGTTAATGCAATGCTTAATAGCCAAACTTTTGCCATTTGCTTGGAAAGCACATTTCTTCCTACCTCTTCTTGTAACAAGTAACACCATGTAGTAAATTTTTAAGTGAGCTGCTACACGCTTGTGACTGTGAACTTGACCGAGCAGGCAGAGGCCAGGGCTTGGATTCTGGGTGAGAAAACCTTTCGTTAAGACCCATCAACACCAGCAGGATTGGCACAGAGCCTCTGCCTGCCCCACGTAGGTCCAGTTGCTGGGTCACTTCTGTTGCTAGAAAAATCCCCTAAGAGCAGAAAAGCAGAAAATGCATTTCGAAAGGCCCTTTTTCTTTGACGTGAGGGTTATTTACAGTATTTAAGCCATGATGAGAAATGAAACTTATTCTTTTAAAGTACATCCAAACACTGCAGGCTTGCAGCTGCCCTTGACAAGAAATTTCAGCTAAAAATAATTCTCCAAACCTTGCTTCCAAGAATCAGAGATTTGCATCTGTCAGAACTCCACATTTTCCCTCCTTTAGGCTTTTTCTCTTTTTTTGGGTCTAGGATGGCTGAGAGAGCTGTGTGCCATTTGTTAATGTTGATTCTGCTTTGCTAGGAGGGATTCTTTCCTGACACAAAACTCAGTGTTATTTCCCAAATCCTGGTGCTCTTACGGTGCCTGTAGCTGCAAATCCTGGTGCTCTTATGGTGCCTGTAGCTCCAGCAGCTTGTGGAAACCTCAAATTGATCAGGAAATTGAATGTAAGTCACATCTTCCATTACAGCCACACGGCGGGATACCACCACTATATCCTGAAGACCTGGGTGTTGCTCTCTGAAGTGAACCACCTTGATTTCCTGGTTCTGTGTGCCAGCAGGTCTGCAAAGGTACAGAAAGCACATGGAGCTCTCCTGTTTGATGCTCGGAGCCAGGTCATACTTACCTTGTTGCCCTTCCTCAGGCAATAAATTAGACCATGAGTAATTGGTCCTTCAACTTTGCCCCTTTCTGCTCTGCAGTAAATCAGGGCTTCAAGCCTGCCCCCAAAAGCATCCACCAGCCTGCCAGTACCACCAGTTGGAGGACAGTCATTGCTGTCCTCCAGGTCAGGATTAATGCCCAGTGGCAAGCAAACCCAGGCAGATCTCTCGCCCACAGCTGTGGGACAGCAGCGGCGTGGCTTTCCACCCGTGTTTGCTTTCTGGGCGTGAGTGACGAGCACGGCCAACTGGAAAGGTAAGTTCAGTACATTTTCTTGAGGAGGTGAAGCCCGACCTGCTGCTCCAGCTGCCGTGGGCACGGTGAGGGTGCCAGGGCGCTGGCAGGGTCCGCTGCCAGCAGGCGGGCAGGGCTGGGAGGGTGCCCGGAGGAGGAGTCTGCGCGGGTGCAGGTGGAGGAGGGCGCAGAGGATATGGAAGCAGGTACAAAGCAGCCAGACCCGCTCCCGGAGGAGCCCCGCAGGGTGAGTGGGGCCCTGGGGGGAGTTCACAGCAGCTGGGGGCAACCCTCCTAGGGCAGAGGCTGCCCCAGCCTTTGGTCCTGAGCACCGTGGGAGCTGCTGGGAGGGCAGAGCTTGCTGCACGAGGCTTGGCGTGCGTCACCTGCTCCTCCACGGGCGGGCGTTAAGGAGGGTTTGATGCTGCCCGGCATTAGAAGTTTGTAGCTCTGTGCCTTAGGTCCTTCCTCCTGGAGGACAGCTTGGAGGCGGTATGGAGAAGCAATAATCCCCAGACTTTATCTTGAAAGCGATCGGGAGGAAAGGCGTGTCTGCTGCGCTGAAGGGGCTGAGCCAGGACACTCCTCTCCCGGGGATGGGGGTCTGGGATCCCCCCTTGCTCCCAGGGGCACACAGCCAGCACCGCAGAGGCACGGCTGAGGAGCGTGGGGCTTCACCTTTCCTTTCTGACAGCACCAACCTCACGGGGTGGGGGTTTGTCCCGAGTGTTTTGGGACACTGGGAGGGATGTGAGCTGGGAGTTTGAGCTCTGGCAGCCTGCAGGTGGAAGGGAATCCCCATTGAAGTGAAAAAGCCTGGTTTGCAGGTGGCCTGCCTGCACACGGGGTTTCACTACTCATTTTACCTTCCTCTCAGTGCTCGCTTAGCATCTCTAATATCCAAGGGAGCAAGCATAACAGGTGGACACTGCGTGGCAGACACCTGCGAGGTACCTGAGAACAGCCAGACTGGATGTGGCATGGGCACACGCAGTCCATCCCAGTCCATCCTCCCATCGAGGAGCTGAATTTTGCCGCGAATATTGTTCTCCCTGTCTCCACACCACCTTTGTTTTGGAAGGAAATGGGCCTCTAACTGAGCTAAATTGCCCGGCTACCTTGCACAGCCGGGATCTAATTACCTCCGGAGCTGGGAGCTTTGTCTCTCAGCCGCACCAAGGCTTTTGTTTTTAATGACTTGCTCCACCACGTTCAGAGTGTGACAACGTGAGGGAGCCTGCCAGGACCAGCTGCTGGTGCCACCGTGCTCATACCAGCACGGCTGGGAAAGCTAACAGGAACTGGGATGGCTTGAGCCAAGCATCTGTGGCACAGCGCTGTGGCGAGACCAGAATAGGTGGGTGTAGCGATGAGCACGGCTCCCCGCCGTGCCCTGGGAAGGGAGCCGGGTGGCCGCGTTCCCTATCGCTCGGCTCTGCAGGGAAAGCTTGAGCAAACGCAGCCCAGCCAGCTGCAGGGCAGCCCCCCAAAAACGAGCCAGCAGTGATGGGCAACGGGGCACAGCCGAGCTCTCGCTTCCCTCTCCACGCCACGAGCAATCTCCGTGCTCCTGTTAATGTTTACAAGGCAGGGCCGGCGGCGGCGCGGTCTGTCCAAAGACCACATCGCTCCCCGGCTCTCCCCAGGGATCCTTCTTCCTGCTGGCCAGGGCAGCGCCCCGGGACGGACGGAGGCAGGAAAAAAACCTGTCCCTCCGCAGCCTCCATCAGAGTNCCGGGGCATCTCGGCTAACGGGGGGCCCGTGCCGGGGGGGGGGGGGGGGCGGGGGGGGAGGTATTTTTAGGGCTGTTGATCTGACACCAGCCGAGTTTCCTCTCCTGTGAGGTTGGGGTTCGGGGAGAGGGCAGGAGAAGAAGCTGCAGGGCAAGCTCTTGCTTTGGCTTCTTTGCTGTGTTTAATGGGACCGAGGTCACTCTTAGCTGGGGCAGGTATTTTCTTGCCTCTCACCAGTTCACGCTGACAGTTTTACCCCCAGGCAATAGTTACCTGGCAGCTAAAATCTTTGTTCATTACCAATGCACCGAGAAGCATCTATCTTGTTAGAGCTCTGCTCACAGGTTATTTTATGCATCTACATTGTTAGAGCTCTGCTCACAGGTTATTTTNAACGCAGCCCAGCCAGCTGCAGGGCAGCCCCCCAAAAACGAGCCAGCAGTGATGGGCAACGGGGCACAGCCGAGCTCTCGCTTCCCTCTCCACGCCACGCCACGAGCAATCTCCGTGCTCCTGTTAATGTTTACAAGGCAGGGCCGGCGGCGGCGCGGTCTGTCCAAAGACCACATCGCTCCCCGGCTCTCCCCAGGGATCCTTCTTCCTGCTGGCCAGGGCAGGGCCCCGGGACGGACGGAGGCAGGAAAAAAACCTGTCCCTCCGCAGCCTCCATCAGAGTGTCGGCCCGGCTGTGGCTCCGGCCGTGTCCCGCCGGCTTCGTCCCACCCGCGGGCGCAGGTACGGGGGGTGAGCTCCTGGGCCGCAGCCAGCCTCAGCCGCCCCGGGCATCTCCGCTTACAGGCGGCTCCTGCCGGCGGGGGCGGGGGGGCGGGGGNAAGCTGCAGGGCAAGCTCTTGCTTTGGCTTCTTTGCTGTGTTTAATGGGAGGTCACTCTTAGCTGGGGCAGGTATTTTCTTGCCTCTCACCAGTTCACGCTGACAGTTTTACCCCCAGGCAATAGTTACCTGGCAGCTAAAATCTTTGTTCATTACCAATGCACCGAGAAGCATCTATCTTGTTAGAGCTCTGCTCACAGGTTATTTTATGCATCTACATTGTTAGTGCTCTGCTCACAGGTTATTTTATGCATCTACATTGTTAGAGCTCTGCTCACAGGTTATTTTATGCATCTATATTGTTAGAACTCTGCTCACAGGTTGTTTTCTGTTTCGTTCTCTTTTTTTAAACCATTATTGTTATACTTGAGGAAAAAGCAGCTTTACGTAGATTAGCAGAAAGAGAGGCCAAATGGGGCAGTTTATGCGTCTGTTGGCCTTGAGATATGAAGCTGCCCTATAAATAAGAGCATATTATTAGGCTGGTGGTTGCTGTCTGGAGCCACAGTGTACACACAGTGCCCGTGTGCCGCAGCCATCCTCTGCACCAGGAATGCTCCATGCCTGGGGGCCACCAGCCTGGGGGCAGGGACAGACCAGCAGGGAGATGCTGCAGCCCTTCAGTGTTCCCAAAGGGCAGCAGCTCTCCTTGCTCTGCCTGTGGCGTGGCAGGCCTGCTCCCTTGTGCTTCATTGGAGTACAGGAGGGACCACTGGCTGCCCTTCAGGTCTTGGGGTTGGCATTGCCAGCATATTGAGACCCCCAGGATCTCAAAATGGCTGAGGTTGGTCAAACAAGCTGGGTGATGCCAAAACTCTGGCTTCCTGGGCAGCCTTGGGGTTTGCCCCCAGCAGGCTACGTATGACAAAAGGAGACAAATTTGGGAGGGGACCATAGGGATCCTAGTGTTTTCTGTGCTCCCAGTGTCCTGTGTTTTCTGTGTCAGTGTCCTGATGGCTCTTTGGAAAGTGACTTATCATCACCAGTGAGGGATGAGTTTAACCCTTAAGTCTCCTGGGTTCATGATGGAAAAGGGTCCTGAGGCACAAGTGTGAACTCACGAGGCACAAGCGTAGGCAAATCTTTCCCTTTCAAGAGGGATAGTGACCCTAGAGAAAACAAGAAGGAGAAAGGCTGATAAAGAGAAGCATAGCTGAGGGGACATGGGGCCTGTGTACACCTCCTCAAAGAAAACATTCTGCTTTTGAAGGATGTTTGCATTTTCCTGCTGGGAGAAACAGACCCAACCACTGTGAACAGGCCAGTTTGAGTAAGGGACACGCTGGAAAAAGCCTGGGGAGGAGATAAACCTCACAGAAAGTTTGTCCATCCTGTGTGGGCAGGGAAATCTGCTGGGACCTTCCCCTTCACAATCTTCATCCTGCCTTCCTGTGCCTCTTCCTCCTTGCAGATGAGTAATGCCACACGTGCCTTGCCTTCTCCTACCTTGCCTGGCACCCTGGGGCCCAGCACGGTGTCCAGGCTGTCCTCAGCCCTGCCATCCCCAGCCCTTGCCCTGCTCACAGCTGCCCACAATGACTCCCAGGACAGCCAGCAGCTTTTCCTGACCACAACAGCAGCGCAGGTCATCTCTGGCATCTTCGTGTGGTCAGCACTCATCGTCACCTTCCACCAGGTACGGGCTGGAGCGGAGACAAGGCTCAGCGCTGAGGTTGGAGCAAGGGCAAAACTATTGATTGCCCCCATGTTCATAGCAAAAATCACTCAGCTCCAGGTAAATATTTCCTCCTGTTGCTGCCTGGAGGGGATATCTCTGCTGCTGGGAGCCTGGTGCCGACAGCTCAGGAGAGTGGACTTTGCCCACATGCTGCCCAGGTGGCTGCCAGAGCCAGGAGAGGCTGCAAAGCATCAACACTGCCCAGAGGCAACACCCAGCAGAGTTCCTCATCTGGCGGTCTCAATTCTGTGCCTTTGGGGCACACACCACAGGCTGCCTTGAAACATACTGCCAGCGGGCATGGCTTTGGATGCTGCATGGATCCGTGCTGCTGAAGGCAGCCCTGTGGAAAGCTGGTGCCTCTGAGCACTGGGACAGGGCTGCACAGGGCTGGTGGGGAGGAGGACATGCTCCTCATGCAGCCCCAGGGAAAGAACACGATTTCCATGTGTTTTTTGTGGAAGGGATTACCCTGGGGACTGGGATGGAACCCGACTCATGTGTCTGTTCACCACAGTGTCTGTGTGGTGGAAAGACAATGGTGTTTCACCCCCAGGAGGAGGGCTAACCTGGGACAAGCCTCCTGCAGCCCTACAGGCTTGGGCTACCTCTGGTTCCCATCTTGAACAGTGGTAGCCACAGCTCTGCATGCTGCACGCTTTGCAGATCTACACACACCTGAGGAATTACACCGTGCCCAAGGAGCAGCGCTACATCATCCGCATCCTCTTCATTGTGCCCGTCTATGCCTTTGACTCCTGGCTCAGCCTCCTCCTCCTCGGCAGCCACCAGTACTACGTCTACTTCGACTCGGTGCGTGACTGCTACGAAGGTGAGTGTAGCCTCTCCTTGGCGGGGGAGGCTGAAGGCAAAGCAGGGCTCTCAGCTCACCAGTCTGTGTTTCTGGAGCATCCTGAAAGTGGCAAATCTCCATCTCTTTCACTTGCCACTCTCCCTTCCTCCATGCAGAAGTTTTCCCCTTCATTCTCTGTTAGCAGCAGGGAGGGGAAGCCCCACTGGCAGACAGCAGCTGGTGCTTTTCCATGCCTGTCTGCAGGCTCAGGGGAAGCCCATCTTCTTGGGGAAATATGGTTTTTGTCTGCCTTTGGGGTAGAAATGCAGCTTCTCTAAAGCAGAAGGTAGATGTGTACCAAAGAAATTGGAGAGTTGGGGTGTTTAGAGGGGGAGGAAGAAGCTCATCAGGGTTGAAGTTGCTCTTCCACCTCGTTCCTATCCCCCAGGAAACAGAGAGGTGTGGGCCTGTGTATTTAGGTTTGGAGTGTCTGAAAAATAAGTGATGGGGATGTCCAAAAAACCATTCAGGACCCGCTCCTTGCTGGCCAGCAGCTGCTTGTGCTTCCCCTTGGCAATCCAGGGAGGCTTCCATGCAGATGATCCCTGGCCATTGCACTCCCACCTGGGTTTGCCTGAGTGTGCATGGGGTTGGCTGTGTGGGCACTGCCGGGATGGCACCAGCTGCCACTTGCATGCACAGGCTGTGTGCACACGGAGGAGCTGCTCCCTCTGCAACGCACCCTGTGTGCACCACCTGGTGTCTGGCTCTGCTTGGAAATCAGATGGGTTTGAACTACTGCTCCTCTCGCTGGGCTCCCACCCTCCAGTGTCCCAAATCCTGATGCAGTGCCAAGAGGGATGAGAAAATGCTTGAGCAGGAAGCAATGTGAAATGTAACAACCGTCTCCCGGATCTCTGTCAGCTCTGCTGATCATGTCTGCCTTGCCTTGGCAGCTTTCGTGATTTACAGCTTCCTGAGCCTGTGCTTCGAGTACCTGGGAGGGGAGAGCACCATCATGACAGAGATCCGAGGGAAGCCCATTGCGTAAGTCTCTCGGCCCTTGGCATTCTTTGGCCCTCCACCCGCTTTCCTCAGCCAGCAGCCCGAACAGCATCTCCTTGGCTTCTGCTTCCAGGTCCAGCTGCTTTTATGGGACCTGTTGCCTTCAGGGCATGTCCTACTCCATCGGGTTCCTGCGCTTCTGCAAGCAGGTGGGTACCCGAGGGGCACATTGCCTCTGCTCCCCTCCAAGGGTTCTCCAGGCAGCAGGTCCCTTCCCTGCTGAGAGGGCTCTGCTTCCTGGCTATCCAGAGATGCTCTCTTTGGGTTTATTTTTCCTCTGAGGAAGGCAGCTCACCCAGCTCACCGGCACCTGGCCAGCAGCAGGGCACCGGCGCTGCTGTCCTTGCTTCTGAGTCACTGCTGAGTCAGGGTCTCCTCCCACTGCAGAGCTGCGATTGCCGGCTCTGACCTGTCCTCGGTTAGCCGGGGCGGCTCGAACTCTCCGGGGCTGCGCCGCGGGCTGAGTCCTGGCACCGGGCTGTCCCCAAAGCAGCCGGCCCCTCCCTTCCTCTGTCTGTCGGGAGCTGCATTTTGGGAGCCCTGCTCCCTCTCATCTGCTGACCTTGAGCTGCACAGTGCTGGTCACTCCTGTGAAGGAGAACTACTCTTTGTGTCTGTCCAGGGAGCAGAGGGGCTCACTGGTGGGGAGGGGCTGGGGCCGGCAGGAGCTGCAGGGAGGGCAGAGGGCCATCCCTTGCTGCCCAGAGTGCCCTGTGTCTCTCCCCTGTGCAGGCTACACTGCAGTTCTGCATCGTGAAACCCCTCATGGCGATCGTCACCATCATCCTGCAGGCGTTCGGGAAGTACCACGATGGGGACTTCAAGTGAGGATGCTGGGTTGGGCTGGGGAAGGTGAAGGGGACAGGGTGGGTCTCTGCCCTGTTGCAAGGGACAGCATGTCCTGCTAGGCCTCTCTGGGGAACTGCTGTGGGGGTAGCAAGAGCACAGGGAGCCCAAAGCACCTGGGAACAGAGACTCTCTGCCCCTGAAATGAGAAAGGGACCTAACCCCTGTGGACCACAATAGAATAGGTCTCACCGACATAGAAAAAGCCAAGAGCAGCCCCTGCCCCGCCTTCTTTCCTCCTGCCTTACCTTGCCCAGCTGGGCTGGGCTGTCTTCTGTGACAATGTTATGCACTTCTCTCCCCATCTCCTCCTTCCTTGCCTGCAGCTGCACTTGCTTCGCTTCTCACAGCCCAGGACAGCAGCTCTCTCTCTCTTCTCCCACAGTGTCCGAAGCGGATACCTCTATATCACCATCATCTACAACTTCTCTGTCAGCCTGGCACTTTATGCCCTCTTCCTCTTCTACTTTGCCACCACGGACCTGCTGCGCCCATTTAAGCCAGTCCTTAAGTTCCTCACCATCAAGGCAGTCATCTTCCTCTCCTTCTGGCAAGGTGGGTCCTACCACAGATGCTCAGCACTTTTCCTTTCACAGCCCCACCTGACCCGAGGATGCAGGACCGCAGCTGATCCCTCTCCCTTCCCCTGCACAGGGACCTTGCTGGCAATCCTGGAAAAATGTGGGGTGATCCCTGAAGTTCAGATCATCGACGGGAAGGAGGTGGGTGCTGGGACAGTGGCTGCTGGCTACCAGAACTTCATCATCTGCATAGAGATGTTTTTTGCTTCCATTGCCCTGCGCTACGCGTTCACCTGCCAGGTGTACAGAGAGAAGCAAGAAAACTCAACAGGTAACTCTTCCTCTTTTCTTTTGTCTTTTACTGGTGATTAAAGAAAGAGGAGACCCTCTCCTTAAAGCATCACCAATGGGATGCTAAAAACCACCAGAGGAATTTCCTTCTCGTGTGCTCCGTGAGTTCCTTCTCCTCCTTCCCTTGTGATACCCGTGAGCCACAGCAAGTGGGCAGGCTGTGGATGGGCAGAATGAGGGGATTTTGGTATGAGGGCACGCACTGCCAGAGAGGACCCACCCTTTTTCAAACACAGAGCTGAGGTTGCCTTCCTTCTTGGAACTCACCACCACAAGCCCACAATAAGTCTCTGATCTTAAATGTCTAAAGAAAAGTGTTACTCCAGTCTCTTGAAGCTCTTATTGATGGTGTGATGTCTCACCACCCTCTGCTCTCCCTGTCTTCCAGCCAACCTTGCCCCGATGCAGAGCATCTCGAGCGGGCTGAAGGAGACCATAAGCCCCCAGGACATCGTGCAGGATGCGATCCACAACTTCTCACCCGCCTACCAGCAGTACACCCAGCAGTCCATGCAGGAGGCAGAGCGCAAGGCGCCGGGGCAGAACGGGCACGTGGCCTCCAAGTTAGACGGATTGAGCAGCAGGAAGAGCAAAAACATTGAGAAGAGAGTGCTGATCCTGCCGGATGAGGAGCTGTAGGAGACATGGGAAGGGACAGTGAAACCAGAGAGGTTTAACCCCGTGCAAATGGGAGCTGTCACAAGCCTGAGACAACCTGGTACTACCAAGAAGCCAGGAACTCTACCCAAAAAGTCTCTTGAGGGGAAGATGCAAGAACTCAAGGAAAGGTTAAACCAAATAGTGCCAGCTTCTGCTGTCCCATCTCCACTGGTGTTAAGGATGGGGCTGGCTTTGCTCCTGCCACTGAGCAGCCCTGTGCTGTGCTCTGGGCTTTGCCACCCCACCGCTGGTGTCTTGATGCTGGCCCCATCCTGGGGGATGCCAGGCAGAGAAGGGAGCCAGGCTGCAGGACAGACCAGCCACCCTCACCCTCCTCTTACCTCCAAGCAGTGCTGAAGCCTGAGAGAAATGCTTTTCTCAGCATGGTTCTGCTCTAGTTTCTCCTGATTTGGGTAAAAAATGATCTCCAAGGGCCCCTTGGAGAAAAGCAGCCCAGGAAGGTGACTTCCCTTCACCTCAAAACCCGGTAATGGTTCAAAGACGTCATTCCTTATTTTTACATCTTTCCCCCTCTCCTTCTCCCAAAAAAAAGCCTACTGAGTTGTGCCGAAGACCTTTACCAGGGAGGAAGAGTAAGTCATCCTCTTCTCCCACCAGATGCAGATGCAGCTGTGTGAGTGACTCCCCCGGGAGCAGCAGCGGACCTCACTCAGGGGTAACCCGCGGGCTCTAATGCCGTCTGCAGCTGCATTTGTGAGAGCAGCAGCGACAGAAGCACTTGTTTATGTCTAAACTGACTTATCTCTGAATAGATCAAAAGTTAAAAGGGATTCCAGCTTCCTTATCAGAGTCTTTATTAGGGAACCAGACCATGACTGCTGATGGTAGGAATGCGCTTACTGAGAACTGTCTGTCCCCCCTAACCCTCCGTTATTTACCACCCTGGGCTTTGCCCCACCTGTGGGAAGGCAGGAACCTGCATCGAGGCTTCTCCCCAGATCAGTGATGGAGAGCATGCATCCTTCTGCTAAACTTGCTCTCTTTCCCACCCCCAATTAGTCTGATTTCTATTCCCTTGTTGATCAGATGATCCCTGGGAACTCCCTCAGGCTCTGGCCGGGCTGTTGCTTGGGGGTGGGAGCTGGGGGCGGGGGGGGTGTGAAAGGACAAGGGTAAATCTACAGGCTCAGATTTGCTGTTGCGTGGCAAACCAACAGCTGGGTGAGGCTCAGAGCCCTATCACACACAGCTCCTAGCGTTTGGTTTGTCTTCCCTTGCTCTTAACCTGCAAAATGTAAATCACAACAAGAAGTTATTTTATTTATGATTTCTTTTTCTAATAAACAGCAATTTCTACCATGAAGTGTGCAAGTGTTTTCACTTAGCTCAGCAAGCAGAGCCCACAATCTGCCTCTCACTGCTCTAATGCTGACGCTCTCAAGCTCAGCGTCCTCCCTGCCCCTTGGTGCTGGCCCAGCAGAAATACCTGCACACACAGCATCCTGCACATTTTGGCATTCCCATGAGATTTATGCTCATCTTTTTCACTCCACAAAGAGTCTGTGTCTCCCCTGCGTCCCCTCCTTACACTGCACCTCTTCCAACCTTTGCCTAAGCTGCGGATGCAGCAGTCCAGAGTCCAGTCTCCGGCACTGACAACCTCAATTTGTTATTACCGGAGAAATGTTATGGTGCTGGAAGCCTGGACTCAGGCTACAGCTCTCAGCCTTGTGAGTCCCTGTCCTCCAAAGCATGGCTCCTCATACCTGCTCTGCCACTGAGACTGCTGCTACTCATCCTGCCATGAAGTCCACGAGCAAGAGCCACACGCTCCATCCAGCGAGCTTGTGCATCCTCCTGCCCCTGATGCGCAGCCTCAGTGCTCAGGGCTGAGGCTGCTTGGCTTTGTAGCCCAGCCAGCACCAAAGTGGGGACATCTCAGCTGAACATCTTGGTCTCCTCCAGCCGTCTGGGAGAAGGCTGGCTGCAGGAGCAGAGGCTGCTGGGGCTCCCGGGGCGAGGACAGCCTGCCAAGGTGATGATGGCACATCTGTTGGTGCTCCCAGCTGCTGAGATAAAGACTTACACAAGAACGCAGCAAGAAACGTAGTCGTACTTCATTGCACAAATGATTGACTCCGGTGCATAATGGGCTGGATTCATTGCTCTTGCCAGCAGGTGCAATTCCCACTGCAGACAATAACATTTGCCTATTTATGTCAAGCCCTGATTACTGTATTCTATGTAAAACAGGTCTTTCTTGCAAGCAATACAAGGGGGGGGGGGCGGGGGGAGGCAGATCAGCTGTGACTCATCCAAGTCAGCAGTGTGATACCAGCCTGAAGGAGCCGTGCTGGGCTGGACACCAGCTGGCTGCTGTGCCCTGCAACAGCAGGCAATGCTCGCCACTCCAGCAGCCACGGGCTTGGCCTCCTGGTTGTCGTTTTTCTTGGAGAAAGGCAGCTGCTTACAGCTCAGGCTGGGCACTGTCACGGTCCTCAAACTGTTACACTGTCAAAATGCATCCTTAGGGAACAGAAGTACCAACAGTGTTACAGGCTGAAGGTGCTTCACCGCAGACATGGCCCCCTGCTCCTCTGCTAAAGTGCCTCCTCCACCTCTTCACCAAGGACACAGAGAGAGCTGGCAGTGAGCACACGGGTGACCTACCCAGGAGCCAGGCTGTGCCTGGAGCCATGCCAGCAGCCAGCCTGGGAGGAAAAGACTTTTCTCCCTGCCAGCAGCAGGCTCAGGGGGTCGGCAGATTTGATTTCCAGTTGTCATTTGTCCTCAAGCTTTCCCCAAGGACAAGGGTGGACTGTGGCTATCTGTTCTCCTGGTGCTTTTTGGGTTTGGGTCAGGCAGGTTTAGGAGCTGCTCATGTGAGGGAGGCGTCCTCGCAGGGCACAGCCTGCCCTCACACCCGCCGGCACCGGGGCTGGCCGCGCTTGCCATGAGAGGCAGGGAGGGGACTGCCAGCACCACCAGTGCTCTCACACATAGCTGCTTGTCTCACAGTATACAGAGGCTGACACACTTTATTCAGGTGCTAGCACTGCCAGTGAGCCCCTGGGCCCAGCTGCTGACATGCAGCAGACTGCCAGATCTGCACTGGAGAGCAGGATTCATGCTTTTGCAGCCCTGGTCCCAGAGACTCTTCTCTCCCCAGCTCTAGCACCTTCTTCTCCCTTACGGTGAAAGTTGTTTCCTCTCCCTGCTGAGCCTCCACCTGGCAGACTTCTGCTGCCCTTTTTCTCCCAAACTCATGGCCTCCATCCCCCTGGTAGACTCAACTGGCCCATCTCCCTCCCTCCTCTCCACAGGCACTAGCTCTTTGCTGCCATCTCTCCAGACAGAAGCCGAAGCAGCTGATGATGATTTTCTTGCTCAGCACATCGACTGCAATCTCCTGTCCTCAGCTTCAGTCACATCCTGCTCAGCCAAGCCTGCCTGGCCTCACCTCCGGCACCTAATGACCATCCATTACCTGCTGACACACAAAGCCTTTTCAATCCTGCTTCTAGTCCCTTGGCCCAGCCTCTAATTCCAACTCAGGCCAACACACCCGTCTACCTCCAACCTATTGCCTCAACCTGGCACAGGCCAAGTGTTTTCCTCCTTCAGCTGTCCCCTAAAGAAAACGGACCATTTGGAACAGAGGATCAAAGCTACTATGGGCCCAAAGAGCAAACTGACATAAGGTAGCACCTCTTCGAAGGCTAAACAGGGAACAAGAGAAAGATGAAATATTGACGTAAGGGGGCAAAAGCAGTTTATGCACAGGCAGGCACAGAGGAAAGCCATGAAGGGATACTTTACAACTCAAAGGAGAGGAGAGGGTCTGTCTCCAGCACTGTCTCAGTATGCGTGGCCTGGTGCAGCCAGCTCAGCACCACCATGGCAGATGCCTCCTGAGACAGAGGTCCCTGCCCCTGCCACCGCCAGCGAACACTGATGACACACAATGGCACAGGCTGGGTTAGAACAGATACATTGTCTGAGCACAGGATCTACGGGACCAGCAACTCAGACAAGAGCAGGCCCTTAAGCATGTTCCACAGACACCAAGGAAGGAGCACAGCAAGGCTGGGCCAGGGGCGAGCTCACTGCACAGGGCTGGGGCAGCTGCTTGCAAAAGCCCTCAGAGGCCTCGCACTCAGCTTGGCCCAGCCTGCCTCCAGGCCAAACACCTGAGGCAAACACTTCGCTGAAGATCAATTCAAGCCCCAAAACGCTGACCATAGACCAGGGCAAGTCTGAAACCAGAAAATGCTTTATTGGAAAGGTACAAAAAAACCAGTCACTGCAGCTAAATTTACAGCAATAAATTACGGTGTGGCTGTCAAGAGAAAGTAATGGACACATACACAGGGCTACTCGCCTTACAAACAGGAATCCACATTGCTTGGTATATCAATAATTTATTTTATAATAAAAAAGCAGCACAAAAATAAATATTGAAATGAAATTACTGAGTAACCACAGAGGATAGAATGAGCTGGTGATAAAAAACAACTTAAAACAGAAGACTTCTATCATTAAAAAAATGAAAGCAAGTATCCACCATCTACGGAAACACCCCAGCAGACTGAAATACAGACGAAGGAAAACAAATCCACGTTACAAAAGTTTTCTGTTTCTGTTTTGTTTCTTTTTTTTTTTTTTTTCTCGATTTCTTAAAATAAAAACAATCATGACAATGAAGTTTAAATGATTCGAGAGAGAAAGAAATGCCACCTTCTCCTCTTCCTCCCCGGGTCTGAGCCGTCTGGTGGCCCGACCGCTGCGTGCTCCCGTGCCACTATGCCCGGCCCCCGCTGCCTCCATGCCCGCCAGCACATTGTCCCCTCCCCACCGTGTCACCTGGGGCTCTACGCTCACGCTCTGCAGTACAGTTGGGCAAGAGCTGAGAGGCTGACTTGCTTCAAAGGGGTCTGGAGCTGTCCTGGCAGGAAAGGATCCCCAACTCCCAATGGAGAGCGCAGCAAAACATGTCTACAAGAACAGGGATGTCCCTGCCGGGCCCTGCCCCATGCTCCTGGCGGCTCCTGCCTCCCACCCAGCCTGCGGTTCCACCTCACACTGCCACGGGGAGCAACCAAAGAAAAGCCAGGCACAGGGGACAGGAGCCCAGCACTCAAATCCAGAGCCCCCGCTCCCCCAGCGGGGCAGGGGAAGAGGGGCAAGTTAGCAAGGGCAGAGAAGGGAGCCCTGGCATCTCAAGTACTGCAGCAGAGACACAAGCAAGCGGCTGGGCCGCAGGGCCGTGCTGCCGGGGCCACCCAGGCCTCCTGCCCCGCGCTTGCCCCAGCTGTCAGGCTGCAAGTGCAGGACGGAGAAAAAACACCAACGGAAAAACCCATCAAAAAAAGAAGAAGAAAAAAAAAAAAAAGAAAAAAAACCAAAACAAAACAAAAAGCCAACCGAACCAAACCGACCCCCAGAGGAATGCAACGCACCAACCCCAAGCTGGAGGGCCCTCCAAGGCGGAGGAGCTGCGTCTCCAACAGCTTTTGGGTCATTCCTCCCTCCACGTTACCTTGCAATTCTGATCCCTCTGTGGAAGTTTAGCCAGGACATTTCATTCCCCTCCAGGTCACCACCCAGGGAGCCCTGGACTGGCAATTTCTTTTAATAAAGATTTTACAGTATCAAACTTGGAAAAAAAATTATTTTTTTTTTCTTTTTACGAAAAATCTGTACGATAAAATGTATATAATTATATATTTATATATATATTTCTCTCTCTTTAAATATTTCCACGTGGTCCTTATGGATATCCAATATGGATTACCTACCATGGCTATGGTATCAACAGCTTTAACAACACCCAGGCCTCTTGTTCTTTATCGAGTGACCAGAGATTGAAGTGCCTACCAGCACTAAAACTAGCAATCACTTAGACAAGCCTTTGGCACCCTTCCAAGAACTGGAAAAAAAACAACAACAACAACAAAAAAAAAAAAAAGAAGGAAAGAAATACTTGGCCACAAGGGAAGTGCCACGTAAAGATATGTTTCTCAACTCATTCCAACAGCAAGAAGACCCCACGGAACAAAGTCCGACCTCCGTCTCCCTGGTCTGACTTCCCCGGAGGGGAGTGGGGGGCAGACGGAGGGTGTTCCTATCTAGCCAGGAATGTTATGGAGCTCTGGAGCTGTTTTAAAGACTGGAAGCATTTGGGCATTTTCAAGTCAACTGGCCTTTTAAAGTTTTCATTTAAAGCCCCAACAGTGCCAGGAGTCTCCATTTTGCCTGCTCGCAGAGGCACCTGTAAGGTCTGGGAAAGTTTCCAATGTCTGTGAGCTGGAGAACATGAGAGGACCAGGAAATGACAGTAACATCTTTCTCTTCCTCAGCTTCTGCTGTGGGAGTCAATAACTGGTACTGATACACAGGACACCGATCTGCCTGTTTGGAGATAGGGAAGGAGTGGAGGAGAAATGAGGTAACGCTAAGTGTCATCCAAACTCTATGTTGGAAAATCACTTGAAGGAAACTCCCTGCTCNGTCTCCAACAGCTTTTGGGTCATTCCTCCCTCCACGTTACCTTGCAATTCTGATCCCTCTGTGGAAGTTTAGCCAGGACATTTCATTCCCCTCCAGGTCACCACCCAGGGAGCCCTGGACTGGCAATTTCTTTTAATAAAGATTTTACAGTATCAAACTTGGAAAAAAAATTATTTTTTTTTTCTTTTTACGAAAAATCTGTACGATAAAATGTATATAATTATATATTTATATATATATTTCTCTCTCTTTAAATATTTCCACGTGGTCCTTATGGATATCCAATATGGATTACCTACCATGGCTATGGTATCAACAGCTTTAACAACACCCAGGCCTCTTGTTCTTTATCGAGTGACCAGAGATTGAAGTGCCTACCAGCACTAAAACTAGCAATCACTTAGACAAGCCTTTGGCACCCTTCCAAGAACTGGAAAAAAAACAACAACAACAACAAAAAAAAAAAAAAGAAGGAAAGAAATACTTGGCCACAAGGGAAGTGCCACGTAAAGATATGTTTCTCAACTCATTCCAACAGCAAGAAGACCCCACGGAACAAAGTCCGACCTCCGTCTCCCTGGTCTGACTTCCCCGGAGGGGAGTGGGGGGCAGACGGAGGGTGTTCCTATCTAGCCAGGAATGTTATGGAGCTCTGGAGCTGTTTTAAAGACTGGAAGCATTTGGGCATTTTCAAGTCAACTGGCCTTTTAAAGTTTTCATTTAAAGCCCCAACAGTGCCAGGAGTCTCCATTTTGCCTGCTCGCAGAGGCACCTGTAAGGTCTGGGAAAGTTTCCAATGTCTGTGAGCTGGAGAACATGAGAGGACCAGGAAATGACAGTAACATCTTTCTCTTCCTCAGCTTCTGCTGTGGGAGTCAATAACTGGTACTGATACACAGGACACCGATCTGCCTGTTTGGAGATAGGGAAGGAGTGGAGGAGAAATGAGGTAACGCTAAGTGTCATCCAAACTCTATGTTGGAAAATCACTTGAAGGAAACTCCCTGCTCCCCTCCATAACATGTCAATCTGGCAGGGGTAACTAGCCTTCAGGAAGTGTTTCACTTACACCCTTTCTGGCTCAGTAAGGTCACGGATGTCAATGTTGAGGACTGAACGAGAACCAAGTCTGAGGTTTCACTTTTCATTAACCTATTTCACAGAGGACCCTCCTGGGAAATCCAGAGACTCCGATGACAAGGTGAAAAAGAAGAAAAAGCAAGCTAACAACTTCTTCCAAAGACAAGTAGGGCTTCACTAAATTGCTACGAACTTACTGCCATTCAAGGCAAGACAAAGCCTCAAACAACAAATTAAGACTGGGTGTCAGATGCCAGTTCACTGTCCCCTTTGCAACTTGATTATTCTCTTTCAGTCCAAAACACTCATGAATTCTCCATGATCTTTGTTTTCTGTTCTAGGACCCCAATCCTTTAATCTCTACTCCTCATCTTAAACTTCAGCAATCTCATTCTCTTCTCACCTGCGTGACAACAGGCATCGTCCGTTCCACAAGTCTCTGACCTGCCTTACAAAACTCAGTCTTTTTTCTTTCCTACTTCAAAAAGGAAAAAAGAAAACAACAACAAAACACACAAACACCAACATAGCTTTTTTTTTTTTTTTTTTTTTTTTACAGTGACCTGGAAACATTTGTCTTCTCAGTGCTGCTGTGCAGCAGCAGAATCTCTCCTTTCAGCTTCCCACCTCCTGCCCTTCGCCAAGCCAGAAATCCCTCTCCCAAACCACTGCTCAGAGCCACACAAGCAACTTCTCCATCCCAATTCTTCCATCCCCTACCACGCACCCTGATTCTCCATCCTGCCCTCTGTGTGCCTCTTGGGATAATACATCCACTCCCAAGGGACAGTGTCAAGTTTCAGGGTCACATTTACACAGGTTGTCTGAACACTGAGGGTTGTTCACTACTGTACTCTTTGGATCCCAACTTCAGTGCCTGACTTGCTATGGAGAAGATCAGGCTTTTCCAGCTCCCATCTGACCTCTCCATAGCCCTTCTCTGGTCATCACAGACTGACTGGTGAGGCCAGCTTTCCAGCTGGGACATTCCCTGCTAACCTACCAATGCTTTTGTCAAAAAGGAGGCTCTGTAACTTCTCCCACCTGAATGCTATTGCCCTCTAGTTACACTTCAGTGTTTAAAAACATCTTTCTGCAATACTCTGCACAAACCCCTTCCAATAGTGCCGATCCCAGCAGAACTGTCGCACGTTCTCACAGCCAGTTCTGCCTCCACCTGGTAAAACTTCCTCCTCACCTCCCCTTCTCCTACCCATCACACAGCTCTTCACAGCATTTACTGTGCCTCCTTCCCTTAAGCTTCAGGGAATCCAGAAAAAAGAAACAACAAACCAATCAAAACAACCAAAAGCCACTACTTCAAGACTGCGGATCATCTGGAAGAAATAAACTGCATAAATATACCCAAATTCACAGGCACACCTTAGGGAAGGAGCGGTCGGGAAACTCGGGCTTGGAATAAAGGAGGCTGCAGTGTAGTTTTTATAGGCCACACAGGTAATGGGGCATATTAAAATATGTAAAATATGTATTTTCCCATATTTTAACAGCATGGATTGAAAAGAAAAAGGTTATTCGTAACGGGTGTGGTCAGACCCAAGCATTAGTCTCCATCATCCTCCCGCTCCCATCCACTCACAGCAGGATGAAATCTCACCCAAAAAAGCCTCTATTCCCTGCTCTCGTAAGACCAGATGGAAGCGGGAAAGGTAGGGGAGACCCTTCTTACAGGGAGTAGGATGCCACTAAGGGAAACTTGTTTTTCCATACATTCATCTCACATGATGATTTCTACGGTCCATCTGTTTCCTGGCTCTTGAGCATCATTCGTGAAGACTCCGGAGGCTCCTCAGGTATCTTCTCCCAGCTGGAAAGCTGCTCACGGCCGAGAGGAGTTTGGTGAGGCAGGGGGGAGGAGGAAGCAGATCTTGCGATTTGTACTGCATACAGAGCTCAAATCCTGGACATGAAGGGTTGATGGAGCCACCAAGTCCAGGTAGAAGCAGCCAGTTAAGTTCCCTTTGTAGGTTTGGGTGGTTTTTTTTTTTCTCTTTTCTATGTTTTGCACTTTTGGAACAGAATTGTTAAAAGGCCGATTCTTGACGTGACCAAGGACTCCGGAACAACACGTGAGAGCCTTTTCCCCTCTCCTCTGAAAGGCTGCTGGTTCCCCACACCAAGGGCACTAGGAAGCTGCTGAAAACGGCACAGAACTGGATGAGATTTCGGCTGATTTCACAATGGTGATGACACTGGTGGTGGCAACTTTGGTTGGGGTAATAGGCCCTCGCGCCACAGTACGAGCAAAGGTCTGGAGTGCTTCGTACTTGGAGCGCAAGGCGTCCAGCTCGAGCTTCATGCTGCTGTTTTCCCTGGCCAGCTTCTCCACCTCTTGCTGCAGCTCGACCCGCTGCCTCTCCAGCTCTTCTTTCTGTGTCACGCGCTTGATGCGGCAGCTGGCGGCGTAGCCCCGGTTCTTCAGCGTGCGCCGCCGCTGCTTCAGACGGATGACCTCCTCTTTGGTGAGACCCCTCAGGTGCTGGTTCAGCTCCCGTACGGACATTGACACGAGTTCGTCATCACTCAGCACTGGGGCATTCTCTCCTGACTCCTCCTTTACCTGCAAATACCAACAGCAACAAGGGGTAGCGGCAACCCTACGCGAATGGGATGTTCTGGGCAGCGAAGGGAGAAGGGCCACCCCTCAGCAACGCAACACCTCTGTCTGGAAAACACCCCCAATACACCCTAGAGAGCACATGCTCCACTACAACTTCTGGGTAAAACATGGCGAGGGTCTGAGCACTGCTGTTGTATGGGTGACCCTCTGAAGTCAGAGAAAGCAGCATGCCTTACACACCCAGCGTGAACACCACAGTGAGATTTTTAAGGAGATTAAAGCAGACTGCAGCCCTTTGTGTTTCTTTGTCAGGACCTGGAATTCATACCGAATGCTAGAGATGACACCTTTTTCCAGCATTATGCTGGGACATCAGTGCAGCATCTCAAAAGCAGAATAACCACTTTTATGTGAGGTTTAATTCAGCATTTTGTGACTTTTCACTGAAGACTGCTCATCCAAATAGTGACCCAAATCAACTCTGCTTGGCTTCCAGGACCGCAGCCTCTTAGTGTTTCCGTGGAACACAGGCCAGACTTTAAAGTTACATGAGAAAGACAGCAAGGCCTTGGGGCTTTTTCCTCAAGCAGGTTTTCTGCCACAATTGCTTTCAGAATCATAGAAACATTGAGGGTGGAAAGGATCTTTAAGATCATCAACTCCAGAACCTTTGAGATGTCACCCTTTTGTCTCTTTATAGAGATTGCACCTGGAATGACAAGCTAAGAGACTGGAAAGAAGTGGTGACATGCCCAATCCATGCACAAATCACCACCCAGCCAGTATGTCCAAAGCATTTACTGTCTCCTGGACCTGAGGGACACTGGCAGAACACATCCTTTCCCCAGTGCCCCCCAGTCCCCAGAGTAGAGCTACTTCACTGACAGGCCCAGGAGCACTGGTTTCAGGACACTGCCAATCCCTGCTATAGTCAAAAGTCTCTTGGAGAGCAGTCAGGATACACCAGCCCTCACTCCATCCCAGAGACTTCTTTCCGGGCATTGCCAGCATTCTTCTACCTTAAACCTTTCCTGTAGATAGTGTGAAATTGCATCAGCATCCATTTGTATGAGTGTCTCAGGATGAGGAGGAACAGCAGTGTATGATCAATGTCACACAGAGCTTGGTTCTGTGAGAGCCCTCCCACCACCCAGCATCGCCCCTCAGCCCCCTTCCCTACCTTTAACGCCTTGTTCGGTTTGGGATTAGTCGTCATAACCTGAGCACAGTCTTCCGGACAAAACTGCTCAGAAATTGCAACTGGAAAAACAAAACAAGATTTTTTTTTTTTTTTCAGATTACAGTAATTTCAGAGGTCAAGGTAGGAAGAAGAAACCCAACACATGGTCCAAAACCCCAACTCAATTGCCATTAAAGCGAATAACCACACAGTTGTTTAAAACACCAGGATGGATTCAAAGATCAGTTTACCCCATTCAGATACAAGAAGGATAAACAAGTATTGACAAATGTGCTGGGTTTTTTCATGTTAAAGACTTCCTATTTTGTTATTAATTACGCTAAGATTAGGCAGGGAAAGCAGGACAGGGAGTGGGGAAAGGACACCAGTTCCATCTGAAGCACAGCTTTGCTGCCCACCACACATCGCCTTGCAACTTGCCACCCCTTGCCATGGGGAGGGCAGAGCGTGGCCTCCCAGGCTCAGCCACTCACTCACCTCCCTGCGGAGGAATCCAGACGCTCCCAGTGGCCTATTAGGGACTGAATTAAGAGCTACCTCTGCTCATAAAAGGCACTGAAAAGCCACAAGACAACAACTCCCTGCATTCTTATTTCGATTATTATTAACCCAGCTCCAAATTGAATCAGCAACCCAGAAAGAAGCTGTCTGGTTGGTAACCTGCTTTCAGCACTGTCCCCACCCAAAGGAGACGCTACCAGAAAACCCAAACAACAGAAACAAAAGCTCCCCCCCTCCCCCTCGCCAATAACAAAGCAACGCAGGAGTTTGCCTCTCCCAACACACTGAGACTGTTCCTTCCCAATCCTCTCGGCCCCAGGCTGCTAGAGCTGACCTGCCTGATATTTCTAGTGACGTGCAGGCACATCCACTGAGAGACCATCCCCTGCCGAGATGCTGCCCTTCACTCTCACCTTAGCTGGCGGCTGCACCCCCACCAGCGACGCCCTGCAGAAAGATCCACCTGCCCACACCCAGCTCCCCCCAAACCCGTCACCCCGCGGCGACAGCAGCACAGCAGCAGCTCCAACAGGTACCTACCACCAGAGAGGCGAGTGCAGCCGTGCCACCATCACCGCCTCAGCCGAGGCTGCCCCAGCAGGGAGGGTGTGAGGCGCTGCCCCCACCTCGCCCCAGCGCGGTGGCTTCGAGGGCTGCACACCCAGCGGCACCGCAGAGCACAGCCCGGCTGGCGGGAGTCCTGGCTCCCTCTCTTCCTCCCCACCACTGCTCCAGCCCAGCCCAAACCCTCCCCATTTCCACGTCTGCATCGTGTCACACATCCTAATCATTCATGAAAAATCCAGCCAAAGCATCCCAAGCATGATTCCCTTCTGATAGTTGCCATGGTGACCTTGGGAAAGTAGCCAACCCGGAGACAGTCGCCATGGAAACAGAGAAGCCCAAAAGCAATAATGACTTCAGGTCATGTCTGTGCAAAGACATCACGAGGTCGTCGGAGAGTAAACAAACTCATTCATATCTGTAATGGGGGGCGGCAAGATTTGGGGAGGGGGGTGCAAAAGTGGGGTGTGGGGACCAGCGTGGGTGAAGGTGCTGGCTCAGCCCGCACTGCTGTCACTTGAATTTCATCAGTCGAGACACCTCATCATCACACGACTTACGTAAAGATCAAGATGAAGAGCAGAGGGGACAGAAAAAAAAGAACGGAAAAATCTCCCAAGCACAAAGCTGCGAGATACTATCCTAGATATTAGGGAGTGTATTTAGGCACCTCCTCTATTTTTAAGCTTGAGACAGCACAGCTCTCCCTGTCTGGAGGAGGGACAAGGACAGCCGCACAGCACACAAGCCAAGATGCTCCGTGATGAATGGACCACTTACAGCAACTGGTGTGCGCTGCCTTTTCTAGAGCATCACCGAGTACTTCCCTCCTCTCCTCTGGCACCAGACCCCACCCTGGGCACACCTCTAGCAGCCTCTGCCTCACTGAGGCCACCGGAGTGGGCCGTGCACGGGGCAGGGGGACAAGTCTTAGCCCCTGGCAGCCCCGTCTGAAGGACAAGGACGTGTCTGACCTCCAGCCACTGCCACACCATGCGTTTAGCACGAGGGCTGATGGCAAGCAGACAGCATCTCCTGCCAGCACAGTACCTCTTCAGAGCCCCATGCTGCCCCTTCGCAATCCATCACTTCCCCTCCGCGCCGGCCGCTCACCACCCACCCCTACCTCCAGGCTGGAGGCACAGACGCAGGCGCTAACACGGAGGAGGAAGGAAAAAGCTCCTGGTCTCGGCCAAATGGTCCCGGGGAGTTCAGGAGAGCAGAGGCGCTGCCAGTGTGTAAAGCAAAGGGCCGGCAGCCCCCTCCCTGCAGACGCGCAGCCCGCGGGCCGCGCAGGCAGTTGGTGCCATAGTTATGCAGTGAGTCACCAGCTGTTTACAGAGTTTTGAGCGCTCGCATTCCCACAGCATCAGAAACTCTTCCTTCCCTCGGCATCCCCCCCTCCCTCGCCGCCCCCATCCCTACAAGGAAAGGGGCACGCTGCTGTCCCGCTGGCTGCACGCCGCGCTGCGAAAACCGGAAAAGGAAAGGCAAAAAGGAGGGGGAGACCGACGACAGACCCGTTACACCCACCCATTACACAGAAAAGGCTTTTGATCCTCACCCAGCGCGCCTTCAAAGCGCCTTCTGCGCCAGCCGATGGAAAAACTGAACAGGGCCGCTTGGCTGCGCAGAGATGGAAAGAAATGTAAAACATCGCGGCAAACAAGAGCCGAGGGCTGAGGTTGCCTCCCTTGGGGGTCAGCAGATCGGCTCACCCACCACCCCCAACCCATGCTACGGCTCCGCCTGATGAAACCCCTCCTGCTCACCTGTTGCTCCACGTCCCCTCACCCTGGACACCCCTGAGCTGAAGGCACAGATGCCCCCGTGCTCAGTGCAGGGTCCCACGCTGCCTGTCTGTGTCCCCCTGCACACTCGTGTATCCCAGATGAGCCAGTATCTCCCAGAGGTGGGCTAGGAGCATCCTGTTACACCAGGTAAGATGGGCTCGAGCTGCTGCTGGCACTCAGATGAGCAAGGAAGTTCAGGGCACCATCAGGAATCGTGATGCCAGGCTCTCTTTGAATGACAAGGGGAGATGGGAGTCTGCACCAACCCTAAAGGCGGGATTTGGAGTAGAAACACTCAAACAGGCTCAAACAGTGCCAGGGCGAGTCTTATCTCTACACTAGGTGAATCCACAAGTGTAGTTCAGGCTCTTCTCAAAACCAACACAACATTCACAACCCTCACCAACAGTTCTCCAGGACTTCAGGTTTCATCTCTATCTCCTCACCTACAAAAATCCTTCCCCATCAGGACTATTTGGGATTACTCAGCTACCAACAAGCAACTAAAATCAGCGCGGCACCTCCCGCAGTTAGGAGGCAAAACCCCACAACAGAATTGACACTGCCCTGCAAACATGCGATAGCCAGCAGCATTCCCTAAATACACTGCACGGGGCTCTTGCGGGACCCTGCTTGCCATTTGATTACTAGAACCCTTTTAGTCTTTACCCTCTTCCTGCCCTTCTTTTCTTAATTGCGTTTGCTGCATCAGGTCTAAAATTAGGAGCTCAGCTTTTTGGAACAAGGACTGCATTACATCTCTGCTCTGTAAGCAGCGGGACACACGCTGAACACTACATAAATAAAGTGGCAAGTAGTAATACACCAACTGTAAGGGGCAAAGGCTTTTCCAGTGCAGCTCCAGGCTTGTATTTAAAGCGAGTGTTTTGACTGTGGGTTACATAAAGAGCCCTTGTAATTCTGTAATAAAGTTACCCATTGACAGCCTTGCCAACTCCCTCTGCCTCTCTCAGACGACTCCTATGCCTCTTGCGACATCCTCCCCAAAACCTGGAGGTCTCCAGCTGACATCCCAAGCCTGACGGTCTCTGCTTGGACCGTCTAAAGATCCCCAGTTCCTTTGCTTTGAAAGGGGAAGACAGCAGAAAAGCCTGACTCGGGCAGAAGGAGGACAGAGCTTTCCACACGAGGCTTGCAATCAAGAAAGAAAACATGCCAGAATGAGATTTCAGACTTTCCACGCTACAGGGCTTTCTAAAGCATGTTACGCATTAAGGAATTACTACAAAGTCACTGTCAACACCTGACAACTGTGGATGAACTCGAATTTTAAAACTCTTTCTACACTGAAAGACAATCCCGGCCAGAACACGAGTGCCTGGCAGATAGCCCTGTCAGTGTTTAGCTTCCATCCTCAGACATGTACGGCAAACTGAAAACACGTAACCCTCACCTTCAGCCAGGCCAGCGCCAATTTCCAGAGGGCAGGAACACAGGGTAAGGTTCAAGCAGCGATGGGGATCTCCACCACCACCTCTCAGTTCAGCACCCAGTTACGCAGGGCATGCTCTGCTCACTCACAAACACGGCGATCTGATACCCAGGCAGCTGGTTTAGTTAAATGTCTCGTTTACCCACAAGTTATTCCCAGCTCCAGAGCACCAGCCAAAGCCGCGTGTCTACCAAGCAGAACATCTGAGCTGACAGGTGAAGTACAGATGCTTAAATCTTGGTCGCCGTGTCTGTGCTGCTCAGAGGCACGACACAGATTCCCAGCACATCGCAGCACGGTAGGCAGAGCACCATCCCCCTCCCCATCATTCAGAAAGCTCTGACAATCTTCACACATCCTGTAAGGCAGACTGACGCTTGTCACTCATTTGTAATGAGAGCGGGGAGGGCCGGGCTGATGGTGTGAATCAGAGAGTAGAAGCATATGCAAGGCAGTATATTTGACATGAAGAGAGAGAAGACACAAGGAGGGGGTGAGTCACTGTTTACTGTTCTAGAGGAGCTCCACTCAGCCCTCGCCCAGCTGGCCAGCTTTCCATTTCCCTTATGGATCGGAACCAGCATCCAGCAGCAAAGGGGAGATTCAGGAACCTTCAGAGCACATTTGAGAGCTGCCAGGACACAGCTCTCTGAGGCGCTCTCTGGGGAAGCCTGGACACGGATCAGACAGTCTTCAGTGGTTTGGTAAACAACCTAGTCAGATGCTGCAGAGAGAGCCTGTGGTTAGGGAGCAGAGGATACGGAGCACCAGGAGGGTACGCTTGTGTGTCACCTCTGGAACTTCACAGAGGCTGAAGGGGAAAGGTATGCAACAGCTAGACCCAGTACCCACAAGCATACACGGCTTTTTCCATCACACACTCAAACACAGTGATGGAACTTCACCGGCATCAGTGGCCCAGAGATGCGTCTCCCCCAGACAGCCACACTGAGCCACCAAGCAACAAATAACCTGCTCAGCCAGCCAGCCACATCCTGGGGCAGAGTTGGGTTTCCTAACTTGACTGCTCCTGACCCCACGTGTCAGTCACTGAATCAGACCTCTTCACTGACCACTAACAATGGCAAATGTAGCATCACTCTTCGGGGTGCTGCAATACTGCAAGGCAGTGGAATTCACCACACAACCCGTCCCCCCGCTCAGGAGCTCAAGTGTCAGGGTAATCGCTCTCATTACGGCCTTTCCCCCGCCAGTTCTTGTGTTGGTGGTCACAGAGCACTGCATCACTTATGTTTCCTTCATGGCTGGAAAGCTTTCTGCCAGAGTTTGAAGATGGCCTGAAACAATAGCTCAGATACAAGTGGAAAGTGCCCACTCATCCCTACAGGGTGCTGAGCCTGAAACTGCCTGATAACTGCAAGCGCTAGCACCGCTCAAGTATTTCACAGCTGGATGTTTACAGAAATGATCAGCAAGTGAAGTTATCCCACAAACCCTGAGTGCAGCAGGGGCCAGCGCTCCCAGCTGTCCTTTCCTCGCTTCCCAAACATCTCGCACAGCTAGAGATTCTCAGTACCGTGTTCTGCAGCACATTCCACGCCGTTAATCATCTTCCAATGTTGACGGAAATACGAGTGTATCGAGCCGATCTGTATTTTTCCCCTCTCGGGAGGCACATGGTAGTACTGTACTCCTTGCCGCAACAGATTGCCGAGACGGGCGACGGCGCAGAAACGAGATAAAACATGACAAAGCACACTGTCCTTGACAGGCAAGCAAAACACAAAAGCTAAGAAACACACCAACAGCAGAGCGGGAGCCTGGTGTAACACAGCCAGGAACACTTAACACATCTCAGGTGCAAAGCCCTGACAAGCTCAGAGCCCGCAGAAGCGGGCAGGGCGAGAGTCACCACACGCCCCGATCTTGCAGCAACCGTCCCCGCCGCTGCTGCCGACCCGTCGTCCCGCACCTCCGGGGCTGGAGCAGAGTTAACTCGGGTGCCGTGAAGCCCCGCGCGCTGCCATTGGGCAACTGCGGCGTCCATCACCTCTAGGAAGTGACTGCAGGAGGAAGGCTTCGCCTGGCAGGCAGCACGGCGAACACACACGGAAGGAGTGAGGGAAAAGCGGAGGAACGCGCGCGCCTGTTTCGTCAGTCAGAAAAAGCACAAGGTAAATTCATCTGCTGGTAAGAGACAAGCACGCCACGGCATACCGTGCCAGGCCGGGGTGCAGGGCTGCACCCCTCGATGCACAAGGCTTATAAGGGCTGAAAGTGCAAGAAAAAGGCGTGCAGCTTTCTGGGGAAACACTCTCCTCTTAACAGCTCTCCCCACCCTCCCACAGTCCCAGCTCAGCTTTATGACTGTGCTGGGAAGGAGGGGGTGGCCAGGTGAAAGTGAAAATGAAGGCCTTTCCCTTTTCTGTAACAACTTTGCCCAAAGGAGGCCCCGTTCCTAATTTGAGACCTCATGGCCTGCTTTCAACAGGATCTGTAAAACAAATCCTCCACTGAGCAGCCCACGAGGGAGGGGGAGCAGGCTCTCAGCTGGAGGAAGATGAAGGAGGTCTCTCTCAAACAGACCCTGGCACACTCTGAGAGTTTGGAGATCCCAGTTCTCCCTCCTCGTGGTCTGAATGTTTCCTCAGCTTACACCACTGCCTTCACCGGGAGGTCAAAGAAGTTCCCCCACCCACCCCATTTCTGACTAAACTTCCAAACCGTCCTGTGCCCATCAGACAGTCACGCGGCAGCACCCGCTCCCACGATGTCACCGGCCCCTTTCCTCCCACGGGCCGCCGCAGCACCCTCTTTGCAGAGTTTTCCCCCCTGCACGCACTTCCCTCCCACCAGCTCCAGCAGCAGCCCGAACACGCCACACACCTCACCCTCTTCTGACCCAAAACGAAGCCATGCCCGGGTGAGATAAGACCCCGCTCCCTGTCACAGCCCTGACCCTTCAGCCCATCCCCCGGGACGCCCGGAGCCCGGTCGGCGTTCCCCGCAGCGGCTGCTCCCGCCCGATAAGGCGGAGCGGAGCGCGGCTGCCCGCGGCCGCCGCCACGCCTGGGCACCGCCGCACGCCGCCGCCACGCTGCCCGCCGCCGCCTGCGCCCGGCTCCCTCCGTACTACAAAAGCTGCTATTTTTAGTTATCGGAGAGCGCGGCGTCACAACAGGTTTCCTCACATGTATTTTAAGAACCATTCAAAGGCAGAGGCAGGCTGCGCGCTCATCCTCGGGGGCAAAAAATAACAACAGAGAGCTGGAAGCATCACCCAGGCACAAACCCGCCGTCCCCTCCCGACGGGACCCTGCGCCCCGCGGCCCCGGGGGTGCGTGGGGAGCCGCCGGCCCCGTCCCGTGGGGCGCTTAAGGGGAGGCGGCGGCGCCGCGCAGGGTGCGAGGTGGCGGGGAAGGTGTGACGGCGGGTCCCGGCGCGCTCCCGCCCCGCGGCGGCTCTCCGGGCGCTATCCCCCGGTATGTCCCCGGGGCGGGGCGGCCGCCCCTCGCCGCCGGTGCTCACGTGTGCGCCGCCCGGCCCGGCCCGGGTCGGCTCGGTGCGAGGGGCGGCGGCACCACGTGCCCGGCGCGCTGGTGACTCAGCACTTTTACCTCAACCGCCCCGCCCGCCCGCGCCCAACCGGACCGAGCCGGACCGGACCGCGCCGCGCGCAGCCCCCCGCACCCCCGACCCCCGCGACCGCAACCCTCAGCCGGCGGCAGCGAGCGGCCGCCCCCCGGCAGCTCCAACACTCACACCTCCAACCCCCCC
>WBNH01005350.1:0-10620 GCA_013401255.1 Urocolius indicus
TCTTTCTTTTGGGGCCTAAGCACTCTGCTCCCCCCCTTTCTCCCCTGACCTTGGTGTCTGTGGAGATGTTTTCACATTCTCATTCACTGTTGCTGCTGTTTAACAACTGTGCAACATCTTCTCCTTCTCATGTATGTTTAATCACAGAGGTTTTACCTCAGTCACTAATTGTTTCCGCCTTGGTCAGCTGCAGGTCCATCTTAGAATTGACTGGCACTGGCCCTATCAGCTGCAGGGAAAGCTTCTTGCAAATCTTTGTTTAAAGAAGCCACCCCTGTAGCCCCCCCACTATTGAAAAGCCTGTAGGTTTGCATGGCCCAGGCAAAGCCACTACGATGAGACAAGTCACCTTCAGACAAGATCTCTGAACAGAAAAAAAAAAAAAAAAATTTTCCACATTTTTTCTTCTGTTTTAAATGAAAATATTAATTTTAGTTCAGAAACATTCACACTAATTTGCAAGATATGAAATGCTTGACAGTATTAAGGGCAAGCAGAACAAAAGGAAGAAAAGAGAAGATGTAAAAGTCTGTGGGATCATGCATTCTATGAACTGTGGTCTTGTATATTTATACCCTGGTAGTTCTTTGAGGCAATACTTTCACTCCATTTCACTGCCAGCTGACATTTTGTACCATAGTTTACAAGAAATCATTTTGTTGTTTCATTTTAGCTTTTGAGCTAAAGTGTCTTAGCAGGAATGCTCTGGACAGGTTACTCTTGTTCTTTTTGAAAAAATACACATAAATCTAGAGATTACAACTGAATCTCTGATTCTTCATTCAAATTTGTTTCGTTATTTCTCACACAAAGTCTACTAACTACTCTTCAAAACAATTGCTTTTAGCAATCATATTTTGATTATCCTACAGCTTTCAATAAGAGAATTGCGAAAGACAGCACTTCACTGTTAAACTTGAGATTTTTGTGATAAGTAATGTTGTCTGTCACAATGTGAATGTGCAACAGAATTTGATAAAAAGTCTGCATCAAAAAAAGCAATAATTGTTTTTATTACTGTGATTATTTATTAAAAAAATATCGTCACTTCCTTATTTATAGTGTTGTATCATTTACAGGTCATGGCTATGTCCTGTTGTGCTGTGCAACCCTATAATCACGAACAGTATGAGTTCCGCTCCACAATATTTACAGTCTAGTTTTCAAGTTCATTTGAATATTTTGAAACTCTCAGCCCCATACTTGCTGGCATAACCTCATACAAAAACAGATAACATATATGTATTTGTGGTTATATGTGTATATATGTACATACTTATATAGGGTTAATTAATACTGTTAAAGTTATGAATCTTCCTATCTAAATAATATCTAAAGATATTTTCTGTGCATTTTGATGTTGTTAAAAAAGCCCTAGATTTTTTATTCTCAGAAAGAAATCTTTCTGTGGAACTGTTTTTCAAAGGAAATTTACCACATTTGACCACAGCTGTAAATTTTCTCCTCTAGTACTATAAATTTCCTCTAAATGTTTAATGGTTTATAACTATAATTATTCTTGTGTGCCAACGTTAAACTTTAAAAAGTTTAATTTGGAAGCTATTTGGAGAAACTCATCTTTTTTACAGCCTCATAAATAGTTCTTTGATGAAATGAACAGAGGCTCAGCATCTGCCAGAGGTGAATACAAATGACACTATGTAGTATCTTACTTGCAAAAATTGAGTGAATGCTTTGATGTCTCAAGTAATCAGATAATATGAAGCACAACAGCAGTGGAAATTATATATTACTAGATGGATAAACATGGTGCACTCAAGCTTGGTCACCATTTACTGAGAAAGACTTCAGCTAGAGTCAAAGATGATGTTAGGGGAAAAAAAAGAGGGGGAGAGGGGGGTGCAATAAACCCAAAACTCCCAAAAGAGAGATCTAAATTGCAGAATCACAGAATAAACAAAAAATATGAAGACAGCAGCTGGGTTCCAGATATGACAAGTATTCTTTGGCTAGCTGACTTGAATTATGTTTAAGAAAAAAATTAAAATATATGATGTAGCAAGCAACTACATACAGTCATACTGATGTTATACAGTCAACAAAATGTTATACTAAATTTCAAGAAAAGAGGAGAAGAATGTTGCCATCAAATCCTAAGACCGAGATGCTGGACAAGCAAGGCTAAATATAGTGAGATGGTTTTTTTATTTCCCATCAGCATCTGATCCTCAACCAAGTCTAGTCCTGACTACTAATCACAATCTGATGAAGGACATAGTTACTTGGAAGAGCTAGCACAAAATCATCAGGGTGGCCAAGAAGATAGATACCATCTCTCCTCAACATTACTACTGAGCAGTGGAGTGATGTGGACATATTCCAGGAAATGCAATGCCATAATGAAGCTCACACTATTTACAGAACAGAAATTGATCTCCTCAGGAAAATATGGAGAATTTTGTAGAGTTTTAACAGTTCAGATAGGCTATTATTATTGCATTTCTATATATACATTCATAGTTACATAATTCCCAAATGGTCCTACCATGTGCTGACCGTGGCAATCACATCTCAGAAAACACTCAACTGCTAAAGTTATTCAAGAAATAGGAGAAGAATAAAACTCAATGTGCTCAGAATTCACTGAGCTCCACAGTATGTTATGTTATTTCTTTATTATAGTATTTATTATTATTTTCTTATCACATTTCAGATGCAGTTATCAGGAACCATGAAGAGCAGATCTAAAATTTACTAACCAGTGTAACATGTCAGTATATTGACAGATTAACACAACTACATCAGTTTTGTATGTTAGTTTGAGTCAAAACCTCTGGATAATTTTATGAGTTTGATTCTTCAGTTCACTCACTCATATAATCTTTATTTACAATAAAAATGAAGAAATAAACTATTCCACTAACAGTATGTCTTCTTATTTCAAGATGGCTAGAAGAGACAAGAGGAGAACATCTGAATCTGAGGAGCCAGAATTTCCTCTTGACCACCATTTCCAGTATGCAGCATAAGTGTATATACTAGTGTTACAGCACTTCAGAAACAAGTTTATAAGCATGGGCTGAAACTGTTAGATTATAGATTCTGTTATGATTCAGATTTTTGTGTGAAGAAAGAGAGAAAACACCCTCCACTGAAAGACACTCATCACATATTAACCTCCAATTATTTCATAATCACTTTAATCATTTAAAGTAGTTGCAGCTGTCAGCTATGGAAACATAATGAAATACACAGTCATTTTTGTTCAGTGTGAGGGTTGGTGTGGCATCCTGTGGGATTTAGCAATACGTGAAAGTGAGACATACACTGTTAGGCAGCAGTGATTCAAAAAAAGGAATGGAGACCAAAACCTTTGGAACCTTTTAAAATGTGGCCTTGATACCTGGATAGTGTATCTTTTGTTAATATATTAAACAGATAAAGAGATCAGAAAGGACAAGGGGGGTGGGGAGGGTGTGAAACAAAGTGCTGAAATTGAAAGATTTTCTGTAAGTGCAAATTATTTTTAATTAATGTGTTTTTATTATTTATCCTAGGACTAAGCAGCAGTAAAAAGATTCAAATAAAAAAGGATTTACAGAAAAAAAAAACTTTTTTATTCCCTAGAAAAAACTAATGAAATCCAAACCTCCAGAATTTTTGTTCATCTTAACCCATTAGCTCCAGCAAAATAGGATCAACTTGGAGTTGCCAATTACCAATCTGTTGCCGTTGCAGGCAACACTACGTGGTGGTTCAGACTGACCTCCCAGCTCTCCGATAGTTGAGGGAAAGGATCACTGCACACACGGTGTGGATGGTGCTCTGTCTCCGTCTCCATCTCTCTCTTATTGTTTATGTTATGCCCTTATATCTGCTGGCATAAGCACCTCCTCTATCTCTGCCCCATGCCAGACCTCTCACCTCCTCTTCACCCCTCGCGTTACAATCCGAGATCTTCCGGACGCCTACTACATCAATCTATAACAGATTTGCAGAGTCTCTTCTCTCTCTTAGTATTTTACTAACAATGTGCATCCAAGGATACTTCTCCATCCTAATCCCTAGTGCTTCCTGCATCAGGGCCTTATAGTTACTGTGCTTGAACCACTCTGGGCAATGGTCACACTGGAGACCTTGCTGATGGCCTGAATTGTCTTCTGCTGCTGTAATGTTAATTTGAAAAGACTTATCATAAAAGTGAAAGCCACATCTTAAAACTATTTACTTTGATTAAAACCAAAGCCTAATCTTAACTGGCTAATCACCACGAAGTAAAAAAAGTTTAAATTCATGCATTCAATCTTTGCTAACCTGAAACACCAACCTATTGATGGAAAAAGGAGCCAGGAACATCCATAATGTAATATTTCTATATAAATTCACCCCCATCTTTTTTAAAATAACATCAACCTTTTTTTACAAACCAAAACAGTGTTCTCATAAACCTTTTCTCTCTTTCTCTTTCCTTGTCTTTCTGTCTCCTTTCATCTATGCTCCTACGTCATTTAACACATACTTCTCTGTCCTTCAAACTTATCACTGAAGTTTTTAACAGGCTTATTTAATACTACCTGCTTTCTAGAAAAGGTTTCCAATGTGTCTGCCCATCTTACTATCTCTCCCAGATCTCTCCAGAATTCTTGTGTTTTCCCAGTTGTCAATATGAAGGTTTCTTTTGCACTCATATTGCCATGATTTTTTCATGTTTCACTGTAAAAATTTCTATATGAAATAAGGGTATATTGTTCAGTATGATCAATTTCATTTTCTAAAAAAAGTCTTAAATAGATTGTAGGTTGTAAACATATTGCCTCAGATATAAGTTCTGCATGGTCTGATAACACCTAAAAGGTGCTGTAGGGGGAGCCTATTTGAAAAGAAGCATCTGCTCATAAACTACACTGCCTGCCTAATCAATACCCTGTTGTACACCCCGTGGAACACTGTCTACAGTGAAGAACAATGTTTATAAAATGTGTTTGCACTTTCGGAAAATAAGCAGATTATTGAAGAGTGGGCAGTTGACTTGCAAATGCCCCATGTGTGAATGGGAATGTAATACAAGGTTTTAGCCTCTGCCTGCATCTCCCTCTCCCTCACCTTTTATCAGCACATCAATACCACAGGAGATCACTGGCTTCCTAAAGCTAGCAGGTAGGATAATTGTCCTGCCTAAAATCAGCCTCCTTTGTAATTGTCACACTAGGTTATTTTTTCTACTAGTACTGTTTTCATGGATTATTATTCTATTAATATCATTTTAATTAAAATAGGGGAATATTATTCAACTAGAAGTGTTTGCTAATCTGGAATTAAACCTACCTCCTGCTCCTCCACTCATCCTGCTGCTCTTATCTGTGGTAGGAAATGTAGAACATTGTGTGATCTTATATACCATATGTTCTGAAACACTAAGACAGCTTATATGTGGCAAGAAATGCTTCTCACCATGTGAAATTTCAGAGTGCTGTGCTGAGCAAAAATACAGGCTGACTTTTTTCCCATGTTCCTGAAACTGTACTGTTCCCTTTTGACAGCAACAGAACCCCAGAAATTAAAGAAATAGATTTGATCTTGTCTCTAGGTTCGACTATACTACCTACTCCACAAGTTTAATGTACATTAACTATTTTCCTGGTATATATAAGTACAGACAGACACATCTATTGGTGTAGGTAAATGCAAATCCAAGATTTGACTATATATGACATGCAATGCTTATTAATGCTGGTTTGAATTTTAGCTTGAAATATATTCTCTGAAATGTGGGCTAATTTGAAGGATAAATACACAAATTACAGCATTTCTAAATTCCCACAGAGGAACTTTCATACTGGGGTGTATCTCTTTCTTAACTGGCTGGAGTAGATCTTGTATTTTCCTGTTTCTGCCCCTCCCCTTGTAGGGAAGAAAGGTGATTTGCTTAGATAGCATTCAGTGGCCTATAGTGTCTTGAAGATGTAAGCTTGTAGAAGTTAAAGAAGGACTGAGTGCTCCCAAGTACCTAAATCCATATAATAATGATTTTGCCTTGTAGAGGTGAGCATAGTAGGTACACCTGGAAGGATTTTTTCTTCTGTTCTTACATGCACAAACAGGTAATGTATGATGATTATATTCAGGTAACAGGGAGTGTAGCATTTGCTACCTAGGATTTCATGCTTTAGAAAGGTAGAGGAGAGATAAGACCAATAAGATCAATACCTTTTCAACTGTTGGATTGGGCTGGGGCTTTGTAAATTAAACAGGTAGAACAGTAACATGTCCACACATACAGGAAGCAATCTATAAGTGAGTCTACTTAACCAGCGGCTGATTCACTGAACCCAGTCTTAAGTTTTGTGCTTCTTACACAGTCTTGATAGTCCTAAGTGCACATGCGTAAAACCATTGTAAGAATGGAAAGTTACTGATACTTCCTTAGAGTGTCATGTTTTTATGTTCTGCATTTCTGGCTATAATGCACATTGCAGGAATTTTTTTCCATATTAAGGAGTTCATCCACGTTTTTACAAAGCCATGTAGGAGCCATGTAGTTAGGACTCCATTCAAGTCAAATTTTAAAGACCATCCACTTCTGCACAGAGGATGTGAGACTTCAAGGCTGTTGATTTATGTGCACTTCCTATTCAAGTGTGATTGAAGGGATTATTACTTCACCTCAAGCAAAGGACTATGGTTAGGTTTTGTTTAATGAGGGCAATAGATTAAAAGTCGTGTTTCTGTTCTGTGCCAGACTTAATTCAGTGTGAGGCTTTGGAAGGGTTATCTCCAGAAATGATGAAAGGTTCTCCAAAGATCAGACAGTTCAATATGTCCTTTAATTGCTCTGGATATCAGTTTTGCTATCAGTTTGTCTTCCAAACTTTTTTTCTTAGGATTACATCTTCTGCTAGGTCTGAAAGTAACCACAGATTTGTAGACAGCTAAGCTGGGAAGCCAAGACAGAGGATTTTTGCTTATTTTCTCATTTAAGTAAGTAGATATATGTGTGATCTCACTACATTTTCTTACTTCATCACCAGTTTCCTTTCTGTTGCTTGTTATCACTGTTTTCCGTACTTTGCTTAAATTCAGTGACAATACAACAAGTAGATGTGTGCAAGGGAATAGATCTCTCTAAGGGTTTTGGTATAACAGTTGTTGATCTGTTCAATCCAAGAAGACTTAGATATTTTGTTGGCTTTGTGAAACTTATCCTAAGTTTTCAAGGACTTCCAGGCCACAATGTGTTTATATAAAGTTGTGTGTATATATACATATATATTTATCCAACTAAACCCTGTTGGTTTTACAGACCACTCCTGTAAATAGCAAGAGTGATAACACAAAAGGCACTTTGATTGACACCTTCTAGCAGTCCATGCTATGCTTTAGAGAGATTCAAAATAAGATAACAATTTTTCTGAATTATAATGTTACCTTTATGTGACCATATTTTGCATTAATTAGGGCACTCCATACTGGATTCTGAAACAACATAACTGCAGTTTTATATGTTAACCCAGAACTGTGCTAAAAATCTTTGTTAAACAAGAGCTTCTTATAGTGCACTCTTAATCATGGAACTTTAACCAAAATGTTTGCTTGTTTCTTTTCCTAGAAAGTTTCATGTGCTTATCAATTCCCCATTCTCCAGTTTCCTTCCTCATTCTCCAACGTCCTTCCCTCATTTTCTCTCTTTCTCTTATTTATTCTTTTTTTCCATTTCCAAGTACTTTTCAAATCTTGAAACACTTTGAAGTATTGACAATTCACTCTATATAATATTGAAGAACCAGAATTAGTAGTCTGAAGTGAAATTTTCAATTTAATGACCTATAGTCCTATATTTATTGTTCTTGTGAGGAGTAAAAACATATGTTCAATAAAGCAATCACTGTTGAATATCTGATTTTCTGGCATTGAAAGTGTCTGGTACAGAAAATAAATCATTAAATGGCTAGAACGAGAAGAAATAAATTAACAACACATCTAAGCAAAGATGCCATATTTCCTGAAACAACGTTTAATTAACATTTTCAATTTTATATCAAGAAATAGAATAAGTCTTTTTGGAACAGGGAAGCTGTTATTTTAAATGTGTTTAAAGAATTTTTCCTGAAAATTTTATATTTTTCTAATTAACTATATTTTCTAGTGTAAGCTCTGTTCCCTTAGTAACTTCACTTTTAAAAAAGTAAAATAATGTGGGTAAAAAAAAGGGTTTTTTTCTCAGAAAAATCTTTTGAAACATTGTAATGATATATTAAATTAAACTACATAATTCCAATAGGTCTGCCAGTTCCAGTGAAGCTCATACTTTCAGTAAGTGTAAAGTTTGCCAAATTAGTCCTTAGTTCTGTTAATAAGTATTTCAGTTCATAAAGAGTTTAGTATGATTAGAACTTAAAAATTTTACTGATGTCATCTTAAAGAGGAAGAGCAAAAGATGACAATTTTAAGTGTTAAGGAACAGTCCAGGGATTGTATATAAACCTCTGTTCCATTAGCCAAGCCTTTTGTTTGATTCCACTTGAAACTTACTTCATCTGTACAGCAGAGTTGTATCAGTACATGAAATCAAACATGTAGTTCATAGAGTCATAGAATCATAGAACGTCATAGGTTGGAAGGGATCTTTAGAGATCATCTAGTCCATCCCCCTTGGTCAAGCAGGTCAACCTAGATCAGGTCTCATAGGAACATGTTGAGGCAGGTCTTGAAGACCTCCAGGGAAGGAAAGTCCACAATCCCTCTGGGCAGCCTGTGCCAGGGCTCCGTCACTCCCACAGTAAAATAATTTTAATGACAAATTCTGTTAAGTCACAATGATATTCCTGATAAAACTACATCAGCCTTGTAAGAAATTGCGGTAAAATGGTAAAAACCTTAATTCATGTTTTTCTCTCTACACTTAGTGATTTTTTTCAATTTGTCTTTGACCTTACAGCTGGCACATGCAACCATGTCTTCAACCACTCTATTTTCCTTTTTTTCATTTTTTCTACTCGTTTTCAGGTTGGAGTTTTTGGGTGCTTTTTTTTGTTATTTGATTTTAAAAAAAAAAAATCTTAATTACTGAAGGATGCAGTCAGTCTTTCATGACCTTAGTTAGCACTACTAGCTGTTTGGAATTGCAGCTGGGAATCTTTCCTTCAGACTGGTTTTTTTTGTTCATTTTTTGGTTTTTTTTTGTGAAACAAGACACAGATTTTTAAATTTTTGGCTCATTTGAGATTCTCAGCGCAATATCAAGGCAACTGTTAGCTAAATTACACAATGTCATGTAGGAGCTGCCAAGCCTACTAACAGAATCATAGAATAACAGGATGGTAAAGGTTAGAAGAGACCTCTGAAGATCATCTAGTCCAATCCCCCTGCTAAAGCAGGTCCATCTAGATCAGGTTGCACAGGAATGTGTCCAGACGAGTTTTGAAAACTTACGAAGAAAGAGACTCCAGAACCTCCCTTGGCAGCCTGAGTCAGGGCTCCCTCATCCCCACAGCAAAGTTTTTCCTCATGTTCAAGGGGAACTTCCTGTGTTCCAGCTTGTGCCCATTACTCCTTGTCCTATCACTGGACACTAGAGAAAAAAACCTCACCTTATCCTCTCAACATCCATCCTTTACATATTTAAAAGTGTTGATAAGACCTCAGTTTTCTTTTCTCCAGGCTAAACAGTCTCAGGCCTCTCAACTTTTCCTCTTAAGAAAGATGTTCCAGTCCCCTTACTGCCTTGGTAGCTCTCTGCTGGAGTCTCTCTACAAGTTCTTTGTCTCTCTTGAAATAGGAAGTGCAAGTGTTACTAGTGAGAAGTAACCTAAAGTGGGGAAGAAAAACTTCCATTGACCTACTGACCACACTTTTCTTAATGCACCCTGGTATAACGTTGGCTTTCTTGGCCCCGAGGACGTATTGCTGGCTCATGTTGTATTTGCTGCCCACTATTGCATGGGATCCATTGGAAGCAGACCACAAAATAAAAGGAGAAAATAAGAGAAAGTATTTAAAGACAATGTTTTTAGGGTGCAAGACCTCTCAATCCTGATGTGCAAGAAGCTGGATAAAGGAGGCAGGCGGGTAGCTTGACTAAGTCAAAACTTCTTAACCAAAATAAAGCACAAAACTAAAACACATAGGCAGGGAAATAAAATTTAGAGATGACCTGAGAGTGCAGGGAGTAGATCAACAGAGCAAGATACTCTCTCTAGTGAAAAGATATAAGCTCAAGATCACGCTGTTTCCTAGCACCAAAGGCCGTAACAGATCAGCCTGACTTGTCTATCTCCAAGAATAACTTGAGAGGATGAGAAAATTCCTGAGCTACTGTGCACTGAAACAGACGTCTCTGAGACATTGTTGCTGGAAACTAGATGTTCTTGCTAGCTCTACAGAGATGTAAATTCAACAAGATGACTGACGTCAATCACAATCCCATTTCTGTGGTCACAGAGAGGATTTCTACATACTCTCCTTTGGTATGTGTCTGAAAATCTTCCTCTTTGAGCAGGTACATCCCTCAAGGTTAGCCTCCAGAAATGGAAGAGAATTGCCCACTGTTTTGATATGGTTGACTGTATGAAATAAGTATTCTTTATAAAATAAGCTATCTTTAAATTCTTAATTCAATTAGAGTAAGTAGCAGCTACACTACTAATATTGTGTAGTAAGTGT
>WBNH01005351.1:0-32784 GCA_013401255.1 Urocolius indicus
CTGTCCTGGCCATCCTATTACCCCTGCTAGACTAGGCTTCCTGAAGGCCAGCTTCAGTAAAGACTGAAGCAAAGAAGACATTCAGTAGTTGGGCCTTCTCTGCATCCTCGGCCACCAGGGCACCCTCTGTGTTTAGCAGCGGACCCACATTCCCCCTTGTCTTCCTTCTGCTGTTGATGTACTTGAAAAATGCCTTATTACTGTCCTTAACTTCCCTGGCTAAATTTAGTTCTAGAAGGGCTCTAGCTTTCCCAGTTACACCTCTGCATGTTCTGGCAATGTTCCTGTACTCTTCCCAAGAAGCCAGCCTGTTTCCACCTCTCATAGATGTCTGCTTTCTGCCAGAGTTGAAAGATTATGTTGTTCTACTCCAACTACAGTATGCATATCTTAGAAATCTCTTTTACTTCAATTTTATGACAGGTTTGGGAAGTCAACTGCAGATTTGATAAAGGAGTTGTTACAAGATTCCATTCANAAAAAGGAAAAGAAAAGAAAAGAAAAGAAAAGAAAAGAAAAGAAAAGAAGAAAAGAAAAGGAAAATTTAGCTATTGTTTTCCTAGTGCGGTTCAAGACTACTGAAATATTTTTCACAATTAGCTGGAAAACATCTCAGAGTGGTTTATGTAGTTTGATATATATATGTCTACTCTTGTTCTCTTTGCATAGTAGGAGAAGAAAATGATCCATCTATATAGTAATTAAAAGCTCAGTTTGAAGTATGAAGACATCTGTAAGAAGTCATATGCATTCCTCATTCTCAGGAGGAAAAAACAGAAAAAAGCCAACACAATTAAACACCCTACATGGAATGGGTACATACTGTTTGTAGCATATGAGTTTGACATTCTTAACATACCCTATCAATGTTTTAACATTTTCATAAATAATTAAAATGTCTATACTCAAAAAGATAAAGACAAGAAGAATTAGACCATAGCTTAGCATTGAGACCACTTGTTTAGAAGAAAGGAGTCCTGGATGTATTTTCCTTCTCCAAGCCTTTTTTTTTTTTTAATGTAGTAGCATATATAAAATGTATAAAGGCTCTGAGTAACACAGTATACAAAGCTCAGCTAAACTGAAGAAGCGAGAAAAATCCTAATCTAGAGAACTGTGGTGAAATTTGAAGTTTGCATCTGCTTTTTTTCTCCATTTTTTTCACCTATAAGAATATTTTCTGCCAAGAGGAACAGGTTTCAACAATAGGGGCAAAGTGTCCCTCTCTTCAGTATACCCTACATCTATGGAGAAGGGACGTAAAGCATTCCTTCAGGAAAGGAAGAGAAATAATTTTAAATGCCACTGAATAGAGAACAGGACTGCAGCCAAATACTTGACAAATGTTCTTGCTACCACTGCATTTTATTACAGTACAATTTTATTGTGTACATACCTTGATGATATGTTCACTACTTTCTTCTCCCTTTCTCTGTTATTTAGAATAATTTGGGAGGTATATCAGCATTTCATTGAGAAATATAAACCAATAGATACACTGTCAAAATGCTAGCTGAAGATATATAACTGGAAACATGATTCATTTCTAGACCTTTTTTATGTTTAGGACTATCTGATAAGTTTTCAGCTCTGAGAAGTCTGTAACAAATCCATATAATCCCAGAGACAGAAGCAAGCAACTTTAAAAGAGATATTATTCAGTTCAGAAGTATTGCAAAAAATACTGCATCTCATCATATTTGGTGGAGCAGAATTTCAGATATGTCTGAATTTTGTCAAACTCTCATTTTATCTAAACCTCTCTTTTCTCTCCCTGTGTAACAGTAGTGGTTTTATAGCCCTCTATAATGTTGTAAAGATGAATAGATTAAAGATAGAAAGGATCATAAGATACCTTGACAAAATACTCAACCCATGCCAGATTCGCACCATTTTCATTCTTGAACAGCTCAAAAGTAACATACAAGATTGTTGTTTTGCATGGATTCATCTACAGTAAGTCCAGGAATATACTGTGCACAGTACTGTGGCCCTTGTATTTATCCTGGACAAAGCAGTAGCACCTGCTGTCTGCCCTTGATGTACACTGCAAATCTGACCACAGAATGAAGGAGCAGATGGTCAGTGTGTGCAGAGCATGTTCTGGATAGCTCAGAGCCACTGAACAGGAGCTGTGCTTGTGTACTGGCTGTTCATTTGAGCTCCCTGGGCAGCAGGCAGGCAGCTGGAGTTCCTGTCCCAACAGAAGCAGGAAGAAACAAAAAATCGTAGATAAATTATCCCATTCCCACATCATCTGTGAAGGCAAAAAAAAAAAAGAAATCAAACCGGGCCAGAAACACAGAAGGCAGTGGTAAGAGGAATGCTAGCCTCTTCAGTTCCCTATTAATCCTATGTATTTAAAATGATATCATTGATTTGTCTGTTGGACAAATCAAATCCTTTAGAAGTCTAACTAAATTTCACTACATGAGAACCTAAAGCTATATTAACTCCTTCACAATTTCACCGGAGGATAAAAGAGAACAAAACAAAAACTGAAATAAGAACTATTTGTGCAAAAATAGGGCTTCAGGAAGGCTGTGGAATGGATGAGAGAAACCAGACTTACAGAAGTCAGTGTAAGTCAATCACTGAGCAAACACTGAACATTATTTTTTTGTACATTGTGGAAAAATAAATTTGATCTACGTGAGAAGAAGTGAGGCTTTGAAAACACACACACACAAATTAGGTAAACACTTCCTGGAATAAAATTTGTGGTTCATTTGGCAGTGTTTATGCACCTTTTCTAATTGCATGCCAGCAGATATTATATTGAATGGCTTGAATGGAAATGATGTTTTCACAAAGACAAATGTTAAGGGAAATGAATTTCTACTCATTGTAGCATTTACACAGGAAATCTCTAAGTCCAAGAAAAATCATTTACACAGTTATAAAGCAGAAGGAATTACCTGCATATTCAAGCAAAACTAAAGAACACAGTTGTAGTTCATATGATCCAACACTCTCAAACTGTACAATATAATCCAAAGACAAATCATTACTGCTGGAGTTTGCTTGGAGCACAAATGTCAACATAGAATGCATGTAGTTAACATTGTAAGCTATTCATTCACAGGCTTTTTAATTACATAAAAGCTTAAGTCTTTAGTTTAACTAAACTCCTATGCAGTGTTTGTTTAGATCCAAATGCAGCAGAGTCAACAACTGTTTCCTTCCTCTGTCAGGGGCATGTGTGGAGCTGCTTTTTGCTTGGTAACAGGAGGAGGGAGCAGAAGTGCTGGTCTCCATAAGCTGTTCTCAAAACCCCCAGCTCTGAGGTGAACCCACCTCCAGCCTAGCTGGAGGAAGGAAAATCTGCACCAGAAGAGAAGGTGGAGGAGTATGAAGTCAACTGGAGGAGCACCAGACTGCAGACCCCTCTGCAAGTCGTGCTGAGAACACAGGCTGTGCCCCTGCAACCCATGGACAGCAATGGCAGCACTGAGAGTCATCAGCAGCTCTAGGTGAGTGCACCCTTACCTGTGAGAAGACAGCCATGGTGCAGACTGTGCTGGAGAGCCTGCATGCCCCAGAGACACATATGAGAGGTGGAGAGGAGCTGCAGCCCTCAGGATGAATGTGTGTTGAAGTGGCCCATGCAAGGTTGCCTGGTGTGTGAGGGATTCTGTATTGGAGCAGAGAGGACCAGTGAGAATTCTGTTTACCTTGAGAAGATACAAGCAGCAAGAGCCATCCGGAAAAGATTGACTGAAACCCCATTCCTTGTTCCCCTGACCTGTTGCAGGAGGAAAAGTTATAGACACAGGGATCAGGGCTCTGAGCCCGAGAAAAGGGGAGGGCTGGGGAGACGGGCTTAAAGGGCTGGTTGTGCATTTCATCATTGTACCACTCTGTTATTTTTTGTTATATTTGTGGATGTTATGTTTTTGGTTGGTGATGGATTAAATTAAGTTTTGTTTTCTTCCCCAGTCTTGTCTGTTTTACCTGAGACTATAAGTGGTAACTGAGTGCTCCATCTTCTTAGGGCATTCCAAAGGTCGTGTGTACTTCTGGCTGATTGTAGTCCTTATTTCTCAGATGGGCCTAAATCTCCCATTTCCTTCCTCCCAGGAAGGAACACAGCAGGCTAAATCCCTGCAAAGGCTTTACATTCTCAGAACAAAACAACCTTGAAAGAAATGAATGGAGTCTTTTTGCTAGAAATAAAAAATTAATAAATGAAAGAAAATAATGCATTTAAGAAACATATCAGCTGTGAAAATAGTATGCCAATTTACTATTGAAACTCCAAAAACATTTTAGACTTGAAATTAATGTCTTTAGTATCTCTTTAAATTAGTAGGAAAGAACAGAGTACTGTTTGTCTTCAAATTTTTCTGAGGCATTTGTTTTGGATATTTTCTAAGACAGTGAAACAGAGAGGACCTTCAGTTTTTAAGTTAAGCAACGGAGAATTACATACACCTTCAAGGAATCTGTAAAAGGCTGGAGACTTTAATATAAAAAGTCAGATTTTACTATGATTACATTGATCACCTGTGGTATGTTTTGTTGGTCTGTCTCCACAAACTAGTCTTCCGATGAAGGAAATGGGACTAATCATAAACTTTTAAACACCTATCTCACTTCTGGGAAAGCTGTAACTCAGGAGAAGTAGCTTATAAGATCCATCTTCTGTATTACTAAGAAAAACAATCTTGTTACTGATAATTCAAATATTTCAGATATTTATTTTTTTAAAAGTCTGGACATTATGGATCTTATGGCTTCTAAATTTCCCACAATCACAAAAATTGTTTAATTATAAAAGACCTTCAAGTTCAATGAGTTTAACCATTACCCTAGCACTGCCACTTCCACCACTAAAATTTGTCTTTAGGTGTAGCATCTACATGTCTTCTGAATATCTCCTGGGCTGGTGTCTCATCTGCTTCCCTCAACAATCCTTTTTACTATTTTTTTTTTCCTAGTATGCAACCTAAACCTCCCCTGGAGCAACTTGAGGCCATTTCCTCATCTTGTTGCTTGTTACTTGAGAGTAGAGACCAACATTCACCTCTCTACAATCTCCTTTCAGGTACTTGTAGAGAGTGATGATGTCTCTTCTCAGTTTCCTTCAGATTAAAAAACACCAAATTCCTCTACCACTCCTCATAAGACTTGTGCTGTAGACCTTTCACTAGCTTTGTAGTCCGTCTCTGGACATGCTCTAGATTCTCAGTGTCCCTCTTGTAGTGAGTGGCCCAAAACTGATCACAGTACTCGAGGTGTGGCCTCACCAGTGCTGAGTACAACAGGACAGTCACTTCCCTGGTCCTGCTGGCCACACTATTTCTGATGCAAGCCAGGATGATGTTGGCCACTGAGTCACACTTCTGGCTCATATTCAGGCAGCTGTAAACCAGCAATCCCAGTAGTGAGGTAGTAGCAAGTTTAAAAAATCTTGTCAATTCAAAGCATGTTCATTTTTATCAACTTCTGTAGACATTGTGTAAACATTTATGCTGGTAGTTTCATTCTGTTTAGTATTGTATTGAAATGAATAGGACTACAAAGAGATGGGTTATTACTCAAGGTATAAGACCTAAGGATCTAGCACATTGTCAGTGCTAATTTCTTAGGACATACTTTCTATGCATAGTATATCTGCATGAAATCTCTATCTATATTATCTGAATTATTTATCACAACATCAAAAACAGTTTCATCATTGAATATTCAACCCTGAATGTGTTTCATAAATGAAGTCTTATTAAAGAATCATAACAGCCTAAGAAATTTTGCAATAGTTATGTTTTTAATATTGTGGTGACTTGTTCCTGTCCTCTAAAGTTCGTTCTTGTCCAAATTATCAGAAAAATGTGAACCCAGAATGACACATAAGAAAGCTGTATCCTTGACAATAAAAAGTAATAAATGTTGATAATAAAAATCAAAATGTTATTGACAACGTAAAAGTATTAAATATACACTTGTATGTTTGCCATTTTTTCTTTGCAATCACCACCTGTTCCCGTCTCTAAATTTCAAGCCCTGATTAGGTTCATTTTACAGAAAACAGTATAACAAGATTTAAAGTATCAAGAAATAATTAAAAATTAAAAAAAAAAAAGGTCTTCCTAGTCTTTACAAGCACAGGCATGTTCAGTACTGAATAGTCTATATCTCTTACACAGAGAGTGATACACATATGGGATATATGTAATAAGTAAAATATGTAAAACTAGTCGTTTTTTTGTCTTTTGGAGGTTATGCTAAATCTATGGAACCAATAATTTCTGTGGAGTTTCAGCTCATGAGCCTATGTTTTAATCTCAAAAGGGAGTGGTCTTCACAAAAAAAAAAAATCTATCCTCAAATAACATGTGGGGCAATTAACATTCACAGTGATACTCCAGGGACAGGAATCTCTCCTAGGTCTTATGTCATAAATGAAGCAAGAGGAAAGATACTAAATGTATTGATACACATCCAGATAGGAGATTCACTGTTGATCTTCAGCAGGATCACAGGGAACCAAATTAATAGCAACTACTTTGATATGCATGAGTACAGTGGCTACTACAGCACAATCACTGTAGAATTACAATTGATTATGTGAGTCACACTATTGATGTGTTTGCCATAATTGATTATAAAAGTCACATAGTTTTTATGAATACACTTTGAGCTTAGGTGTTCTAAATCTGTTACCTGCAGTTTCGTTTCTCTCCTGGACAGTACAAAGAGGCAAAGGAGTTACTTTTGCTTTGAAGAAGGACTTACAGTGGTTAATATTTTGCACAATCTGTATTCTGGCTGAAGTTTCTCCCTCCAGATCTTTTTTTCACTCACACAATTTAAAAACAATCTGCTCATTTAGGCTGAAGTTTTCCTCCCCAGATTTCTTTTTTTAGCATTTTATTTATGGCTATCCATTGTTTTTTTTTGTCCTTGTCATAGAGAATTGGAAGCACTTCTACCTACTGACATCAGTACATAAGACAGAAGCAAATCCCTGATAATGTTTGTTGGAGTATAACCTCAAGGTAGTAAGTTTATACTTGATAAATTATTCAGTTAGATTCAAACATGAAAGAAACTTTAATGATTATATACTGACCGATAAAAAATTTATGTAGAGCTCTCAGCAGTGTATGCAAGATCAAAGTGTCCATGTGTTAAGTCAAATAAAAGACATGTTAGTATTTTCTATAGTTTATTTTGATAGTCTTTAATAATATCTTGCTGAACACAGTCTCAGGTCTTCTGTGTTGTGCCAATTGCTTTTCTGTCTTTAATAAATAATATTAGAACAATCTGTAGTGAAAGTAGATCAACTTGTATTCAGAAAAAAAAAAAGATAAGTAGTTAAAGATTCTAATAATGCTTCCTGTTGAGGACTATTAGCTATAGAAAAGGTACTCTCCCCTTTTATTTTCCTTCAGTCACTTTGCCATGCTATGCTTCCTTTTGCCTAAGTTTTCATTCTCTTCTTACGATGTTCTTATATGGAGAGACATCTTTATTGTTTCTACCCAATATCTTCCAAAGTAGGAATACTATTAAATGTTTGGCCAGAAGTCTTGCTTCATTTTCTTATCTGATAATTTTCTATAAGTATATTCAAACCTATTCTCCTGTACTGTTTCATAAGTTTCGATGCTGCTTTTCTCTCTGTTTACGCCCCTTTTTAAAATGTTTGCAATCACAACACAAGATATTATGTGCTTTCTTTTCTCTGTTGATTAGCTGGCTCCACCATGCAGACTCAACACCTTGAAATGTGTTTCTTTCTTTTTAGTCTATCTTTGTGTATTTTATAAATAAATTTTGGCCTGGGCTTGGAATTTGTGTAAGAGAGTCTGCAGGGACTATTTGCCACAGTACGAATCTCTGATGAACAGCTCACTGACTGATCCTTAAACACTTGCCCTTTTTCAAGTGAAGGGGTTCTTAAATGTTTCATCTGTTTTTGTGATTCAAGCATTGTTGATTTAGCAACCACAGCTTTCTTTTAACAATATCATAGGCTTGCCCTGATGTTGTTTCTATGGCAACCTGTCGTTCTTTCAATTTGTTTGACCAGGGAGCACACAATGTAGTGTATTTGTGAAACTGAAACTTAAAAACAGCAAGTGACATTTTAAAACAAAAGCAGCAAGCTCTTTACCTCCCAACTCTTTAATAAGTGTAATCTCCAAGCCTCTAGAGTTTTGATTGTTATTAATTTGTTTAGTTTATTAAAAGTATAACTAAAAAAAGGAAAAGCATGTGTGGTATTATAGCGATAACTGCTGAAACCACTGAAAAATAAACATTGATTCTTTTCTGATTTCCTAATCCCTGGGATTTAAGCTTGAACTTCAAAAAATTTAGAAATAGAAAACAAAAGTCTATTATCTAGCATTATATAATGTAAAAATTTATACATAGCATAATATAATACAACAAAACATATCATAATATACTAAATATAATATGATCTAGAATGTGATATAAGTAATGTAATGTACAGTATCATTTATCAATTTATATGCTGAGTTTAATATAATAAATATAGTAAAAGTCATAATGGCAGAATGGTGACATCGAAATTTACTGACTCATAGCAATTTGGGATTGAGAGTGAACAAATTTTCTATTTTACAGTGTGCTGATACAAAGCTAAAATTGCAGTATTATTAAGGATTTCGTGTTTCCTTTGCTTTTACTATCGGGAAAAAGAATGACATCTTATGAGAGATCAGGACCACAGTCATGCAAAATGGAAACATGAAATCAACCCACATTGCTTCATGTTAGTTTTTGCGCTGCCATCTTCAACATCTCTACAGTTTTCTCTTGAGAGACTGCAGTCCTGAGGTTAGTGGAGTTAAAATTACTTCAGTCACTTCTCTTGTGTTGAATTAATATTCTTTCCTGTGACTCTTGTAATATTATTCTTAACTTAGAGCCTTCATTACATATCTGATTAATAAAACCACATTGTCCAGTGACACACCAGACCTCCTCGGCAGACTAGCTTCTTGAGTAAATTTTTTATTTGAGAGCTGGTTTATGGTTTCAAAGTTTTTCTCTCCAAGGCTACAACATAGAAGCAATCACATTTAGGCTTTGTAAAGTAGTCTGAAATTTATGTATTTTCTTAGGATTTAGCTTTAATTTAACAAGAAATAAAGAGACTTAGATTAAAAAAAAAATATCCTCTATTCCTTCAGAAAAGGTTATTAATCGCCTTTTGATGCTGGAAGGTTACTGTTCTGTATAACAGACAAAGATACTTGTATAAGACACTGTAAAAAAACATTGATCTGAATCCATACGCAATGTCTGTCATTTGCCATCAGCAAAAAGCTTTTTTTTTTTCAGGCTAAAGAATATGATAACCTCAAAATATACTCAACATAAAAGATAATAGTTTTGTTAAGAAATCATCACAGAATAATCATAGAACCATCATATAGTGACAGAAGATAGTTTCATGACAGGAGCATTTTAAGGAACAGTTAATACAAAAAAAGAATTCTATAATATTGACAAGAAATATTTTTAAAACAGGAATATTTTTTCTTACAAGATATGCAGTTACAGGGAAAATGCAGTAGTTTTTCATGAGCTACTGATAAAAGGAAATAGAATAAAAAACTAAAAGCCAATTCTTAGATATAACAATGATGCAGAAAAAGAAGCAAATAGGTCAGATATTCAGGAAAAGACAGTCATAGGATTAAAATACATACAAATTTTATATATGTATGTGTGTTCATAAACACATACTTGTATTTTTTAATATGATAAAACAATATTTGACAGAATAATACTCAAAGCAATTCCTATAAACTTACATTTATTTTGTGTCTTATTTGGTGTGGCAAAGGATAAAATTAACCTCCTGTTACTGTAAAGAGTTGCAGTCTCAGGCCAGGCTAAATTTAAAGGGGCATCAAAGAAACATATATATGTCTTTACCATATTAAAGGCTATCTACGTATATTTAGAATGTGTAAGATAACAGTATTTTGCTTGCAATATTAAAGAAATATCTGCAGAATAGGAAATACTTGGAGTAAACCTAAAATAACTCTCAAATTTGGATATATGATTTTTAAATACATCATCATTGAATTGTTTTAAAAGTCATTACTAAAGTCAATAGGACTATATGTGCTTTACGTTTAACTGTTTCCTAGGTGACTTTTGTGAACAACTTTTACCATGAGCAAGGTCTCCTACAAATTCTATTTCTTAGGTACAGCAGTAATATAGATTCTGTTTAATTTCAGATACATTATTCTACAAATATGGTACATTCTTTCCCTGCCTTCCTCACTACCTATCAGAATTCCTTCTTTCTTCTTTCCTCTCCCTTGTTTTGCTTTTCCAAGAAATTAGGAGGCAGACAGAGAAAGGATAAAGATGTAGATTTGAAAAATAACATATTAGGTTCTAAAAGTATTTCCTACAAATTAGATTAACTTAGTATAGACAGGATTTAACAAAATGTATGCAAAAAAAAACCCCAAAACCCCTTATCCCAAATCCTTCATGTACAAAGCAATTTTATTAAACTAGTAGAAGAAATTTAGCACATGCATTTAGAAGCAGGTAAATTGATGAGTACTTAATAATATAATACTGCTTCTATGACACCAAATCTTTAGCAGATCTTGTGTCTTGATTTCTAATCACATTTGCTGAACTCTTTCATGATTCTTTAATTGATCTTCCTCTTTGTAAAAGTGTTTTTCAGAAGATTACGTAAGTACTTCTCTTTAGATCTTTTCTGAGCAGAGTACATTACCTTGACAGTCTTAAGAACCTATTCATATAGGTCTGTGTGTCATCCTCCCCTTCCCATGTTATATCCCACACCCTTTTTTTTTTTTTTTAACTTTCTCCTTTTTTTTTTTTTTTAGGAAGATTGTTATTGGTAATTGCTATTCAGCCTTCACTTCAGTGTAAACAGAAGACATTATGGGATGCTGGTGCTTAGCTGTTCTTTTCTTTATGAGGCATTTTTGCTGTCAACTGCAACTTCACACTGTGCACAAATCCTTAGTGGGACTTATGGTGTTTAATTTAGACCTTTCCCTTTGCTGAGCAAGTTATTTCAATGTTAGTATTTTCTGAGTTACTTGTACTCCTTACTTTTTTCTTTCCCTTTCTTCTATTCCTTTTGTGAACTATTATCTCTAGATTTGAATGAGAGTACTCTGTACTACATATTTTTAGTGAGATTATTAATAAGAGGTCCCAAAGGTACTCACTGAATACAACCTTCCAGTTAGAATGTGGACCTTTGTAGATGCTCGTTGGGAACTTTCATGAGTTGGGAAGTTTCATGAGAACTTCACTATCCTTTCTATAATTTTTTGAAGTCTGTATATCCTTGTATTGCATATGAGAACACTATATCTAATGGTCTATTTTGTAAATTACTAATTTATCTTAGTAAATAAGGCTTATTAGCTTATTTAAATATTTTTTCCTTGTCATATCCATATTCTGTAATTACTCAACATTTGGTTAAAAAAAAGAATCTGCTGAAGAATCTATTTCCACTACTGTTCTGCATATGGAACAAATGTCTGCTCCATGTTGCCTTTGGTCCTGCTTCCCATTTATTTGAGTCTAGTCAGTATTTTTGAACTTTAACTATGTTCAATAAGCCCACCTGACTCCTATGGTTCTTTAAAAATCAAATAGCTTTAATTTTCTTGAGACACATCTCTACACAAGAAGGAACTTGATTAGGTGTACTACACATCTACCTAGCAAATGGATTATTTTTCTTATTCTAGGTTAAGCATATGTAAAAATGCGTTAGTTTTCTCATTATTAGCTGCATATTGATCATAGGATACCTGAAAAGTATGGTTTTTTTCTCATGACTCTTAACAGCGCAAGTGGTTCCAGTATATGAATTTAAAGCAGCAGATTTTGCAAAGTCAATTATGATTGTATGGTAAGAATAGATTTTGTGCAGAAAAAGGTTATTTTTTTTTTTTTAATTTTACTGGGTCTTGTTTGAAAAATGTATTGCTCCCTGGGTGTTGCTTGGTCTTTCTCAATAACTGCATGTGTAATTTCATCTAGCATAGTCATAAATTAGTTCTTTTTTTGAGGACAGTCCTTTTCATAGAAAGCAACTCCAGAACTGAAGGGAATAAGACCTAAGTTGCTAGTGTCACCTGTCAAATTTTTCATTAAAGACTCAAGGTATTTGGCTGCAATGATGGAGTGATATAGAAACAGTTTTAGCAGACTTCTTATTTTTTGCATGAAATGGTACAAAACACATTCAGGATCGTAAACATTTTGGTGGTGTTGTAAATTATATTAAATGCAGTATATCCGTTTCGTCACATCTAGCAGTGAAAGTATTATTACATCAACACAATAAGTAAGTGATATCGCTGAACTAAGGAACACAAATTCAGGTAAAATTATGCAAAATAAGCTCACTTAAATGAGATTTTGGTTCTCCTATATGACTATAATATTGCATGTGCCCTTGAAAGAATCTATTCTTGCACACAAAACAATACATAAAAAAAAAAATTGTTGGCATATTAAGTAATGTGAACACTTAGGTTGCTGTTTTCAGATAAAAATAAAGAAATAAATAGCATTATGAAGTGAAACATTTAGTGATGTTAGTACAAAGACTAGATATAAAGAAATAATTGCTGTTTTGATCTGGATGAGCAAAACATATTACAAATTTGTAGAAGAAAAATGATTTAGCTTTGTTTTCATCAGAAATTGTTGATGTAGGTACTGCAAATAGTTATTTTGATTTACACAGCAATTTATATATGTTAGTTAGCACATATTACCTAACATATGTTTATTTGTAATAGTTAAAAATACATCTTTGGGAGAAGCCTTCCAACTGTTTATTATCCTCCATCTGCTGAAACTAACACATTATGTAGTCTTTGTTGTAATTCACTGAACCTTTCTTAAAAGTAGTGTAGATTTTTTTGTGTGTCTGTATGTCTTGCAATCACTCTTCTGAAGGAAGACAAAAGGATTTTTCCTTCCCTTGTGTTCACCTTACTGTTACAGTTATCAACAGAAATCCATTTTGCTAGATTAAATTGACTGAGATATTTTAGTTCTTTAATGTGACAGAGTCCACATTCCATCCATTTTTATTACTCTGGATGTGCAATGTAATTTAAATGCCTTGGTCTGGCTCTGTTTTGCCTTGTTTTACTTTGCTTTCCCTTCTCTGTGTGCATATTCTCTGCTTCAAAGGTGTTTCCCACGGCTTCATTAGTGTTTCAAGATCATGACTAGCTTACTCAACAAGTTGTCATATTTACCCCTGAAAGTCTGCCCATCAGTCACAACATTTCAACATGACACTGACCTTCAATGTAATTCATTTTCATCTTAGAGAAAAACTTTTCTTCCACTTTGTTTCTTATGCATTTCTAGTTTAAGTCATATTTTCCTATGAACCATAGTTGTACGGGGTCTGGCTGGGGTTTGACTGGGACGAAGTTAAATTTTTTTTCATAGCAGAATCTCCTAGGATTCTGTGATTCAAGTGTGTCTAGGTGTTGATAATACACCAGTTTCTTCTCAGACTGTGCAGCGCTTACTCAGGGTCATAACTTTCTCTAGTTGTTTCTCTGCTTCCCCCACAGTAAGAAGGCAAGAAGTTTGGAGATAACACAGCCAAGACAGATGGCCCAAGACAGTTAACCTGAACTGGTGAAAGGAATATTGCCATATAGTGTCACGCTCAGTAATAACAACTGAGGGAGGCAGGTCTGTTATCCAAAGCAGCCATTGCTCAGACTGGCTAGGCATCAGTCTTGTGGAACGAGATTAGTGGTTGCCTTTACATCACTTCTATTATCCTCTTTGCTTCACTTAATAAACTGTCTTACCTTAAATCATAAGAGCTTTTATCACTTTTACTCTTCTTATTCTCTCACCCTTCCTACTAAGGGAGGATGGAGAGTGAGTGAGTGAGTGAGTGAGTGAGTGAGTGAGTGACTGACTGACTGACTGACTGACTGACTGACATTGTGTATGTGCTTAGCTGCTGGCTGAAGTCAGCTCACAATAGGTCATATCAATTCTAACATTTCCTGTTTTTTGGGGTTTTTTTTTTAGAAAAGTAATTACTTAATAAAATTATCAGATTTATCCTGTCCTGATCTACTTTTGATAAAGAAGAATTATATTTTAGTTAACTTTATTTAGTTTAACAAATGGTATTCAAGTGTTCAATTTTGTATTTTCACAAATAATTCTTTCCATATCACTCTTCCTCCATAGCTTTAACTCTTAGTCCACCCCTAATAGGATATATTTTAAATAATGTTTGTCAGTCCTCTGGAATTTAAAAATAACTTCCTTTTGAACATGTACACATAAAAGCAAATTTTAATGGCCTTAATTCACAAATGTAAGAGAAACAAAATCTTCTACCATGTGAAGCTGGTCAAATGACTGATACCAGATGTCTGATGTGCTTTATTAGGACACAGACAGCACAAAAGCACTCCTCGTATCTTTCAGAACTGCTTACTGCAGCGTATTGGTACAAAATGTTCAGTTCTCAAAAGCTACTACTGAAAAATGTGTATCTTCCAAAATATAGCCTCTGTACATTTTTCAGCCAGTTACATCCTATATAATCTTAAAAGCATTACATGGTTGAATATAATTTACATTTACCAGTTAGATGACATTATGCAGAATAAATTCAATATTAATTTTGTGTCCATATGTAGATAAAATTAATCATTACTGAAAAGAAAGTTATTCTTTACAGACCATGGAACTGATCTGAAGTTTATGCAAACTAGGAAGTGAATTTATATTAATTCTAATTAAGCTAAGGAGAGGAAATTTTCAATGGTCCAAGGATCCATTGAGTATCTTGTCTTCAATAGACAGTATAAGCTCACAGAAAATTTAAAGAGAACAAGTAAAGGTAGCTCTCCCACTGTATTCTCTTCATCTATAACAATTTACACCTAAAAAATTCTCCTGAACTAAATGAATAATCATTAATTTTTCTGTCATGATTTTAATTTATGCCAATTTTTAGTGTTCAGAGCTTCTTATAGCAAGTGTCTCATAGCTCAACTAAGTCAAATGTTTTGAAATTACCTTCTGTTAGTTTCTTGTGATGTCCTCACTTCCAGTACAGGGATAAGTATTGACCAGTTACTGTCTATCTTATTTCTGATATGTGCTCCCCCAGAGACATCTATGAAACCTACCTGTAATCACTTGTTTTATTGCTTGAAGAAACTTAGCTCCTTCAGTTGTTCCTTTCATAAAACCTGTTTTGATCAGTCTTATAACCGTTTTTCACACTTTTTATAATTTTACTTTAGTAGCTGTGATGTGTAGACCATCCACATTATCCAAATATGAGTAATACAAATTGTGTCTAATCCTCACACACATTGTCTCCATAAACCTCTCAGAGCCAATAGACGGTTTTCTCTTTCTCTCACATCAATATAAACTTTCTATATATTTACTAAATATATAGAAATGCTGCATAATAGTGTAGGAAAAACTGACAGTGTTCCTGATAGTTATTTCCTTACTACTTTAAAAAATGGTTTTTTTTTTCTTTTTTCTACTTTTTTCCACTTTTTTCTAATAAATACTACAATACTCACTGCTGATCACAGGTCTTTGAAACCTGGTTAGAAAATAATTCCCAGGCCACAGAAGAGTACTGCATGGACTCTAAAAAAACCACATTTTTTTTTTTTTCCCCTCAAGCTAAAAATAATAACCTAATAGGCCAAAATATCATTTTAATATGTTAATTATTAGAATTGACCCAGCTGTTTACTAAGTTTGCCACACTTTGTACTTAATCAGTCTAACTTCCTTAGACCTTGTGGTAATATGTTTGCTGGTATTTGTAAGACACTTCTGTTATTTATAGTATAGATTCATTAATATATCCAATTTCTGCATATCCATTTCATGCTATTTTCTCTGTCCAATAGACCTTAAACAGGTAAGTTACAAGCTATTTTTAAAATTAAAATTATAGTTGTTTTTGAAACACTTCACTCATTATTATGAATTTGGGTTTTGTTTATATTTTTAATATATTTTGGAATGGATTTTTTGGTGTTTTTTTAAACAGCAATGTTTTAAACTTGTCATGTAATGGGTACTGCTCTCTCAACCTTTAGTATGTAGGTGCTATACAGAAAGCAGATTTTTCATTCCTCCTTTTAGTTATTTTAAATGATTACAGCTTGATTCAAACTAACAGAATAAGAGCCTTTGGTTCAAGTGCTTCATATTTCAATAACTCACCATCTCTGGAGAATAATTTAATAAATATCTTCAGTCCTTAATTCCTGCCATTATATCTTGCTTATTTTTATGTTACATTGAAATTGCATATATTAGTCCTCTGAAAACATAGGTATTTTGGAATAAAAGGAACTATATGCATTTCCTTCAAGTATTGTAAATTTAACTAACTCTAACTGTCTTTTCAACTGCTTGTCTTTCTTCTTGAGCAATCAAGTCATTTAGGTGCTTGTTGTTTAAAGATATAAATCCTACTGATTTCCTTAGGATATATAAAAATAACATCTTACATTACATGTTTATTAATTATTATTTTTTGCTTCAAATTTCCAATTTTTATTATTATCTCAGGATTTCTCCCCAAATGTCCAAATGTTCCTGTTCTTTAGAAAGGCAACACGTAAAATAAATGGGATTTCTAAGTCACTTTTTCAACATTATTAGAGTGAACATATCTTCCTTCTCTTTTGTTTATCATCCTTTGATTGTTTTTTTTCTGAGAAGTCATAGTGGATTAAAAAGAACTTTTTTTTTTTTTTCCCCCTGTCCATTACAATATATTGCATATGAATCTGCAAGAAATTTGGTATGGTAATACTAGTTAACATGGTTATTAAAGTAAAATAAATCACAGTATTTTGAATAACAGTTTTCTCTTTCATTATTAGTAGCTAAAGATACTCTCTTTTAGTTTCAGAGTTTAATATCAATTCAACTGCAGCACAAAAAAACCCTAAACACCTATGAAACAGAAAATAACATTGTAATTAAGTGCCTGGAGGGCTAACATCCGAAACACAAAAAAGCCAATGACAAAATCCAGGCTATGCCACACGTAGTATCAGAGTGCGTCTTAGAGATACAACAATTAGTTTATTTTCCATCCTTGGGTGAACAACAGTTATGCAGAAAAAAGTGTGCAAAGCACATTAGGTGGCTACAGAGTTCTGCTGACACTCAGCAGTGCTTCAGCTATGAAACAAACATAGCATCCATATCAGTTTTGCCAGCCTTTAGTTTTCCTACCATTTCAGTCAGTTAGTTCTGCGGACTTGTCAACTAAAGCTGAATCCTTTCCTCTTCTAAGCAGGGGATTATTTTTTCAGACAATACTAATGATGCATAAGTGTTTGAATGTACATTATGTCTTTCACTTGCACTCCAGGAAGGTTTTAAAAGCATTGTCCTCAGTGAGTTTATATCCCTTTGTAATGGCATAACTTGTAAATGATGTACTATGAGACGTCATGGACCTGCTTGGGTAGAAAAAGATCCTGAAGTGATTTTACTTGCTATTAACAGATTGATAAATAGATAATAGTTGTGAGTTTATTAAGTCAGAGAAGTGAAACAAAAAAATTACAACAGGCTTCTGATAAATCTTGGAGTGTAGGTCATTTATATACTTGAGTATGAAGATATGATACAAAGTGGCTTAAAATAGAGGCTGAAAATATAATTTATCTAAATTCTTTTGTATTTTAAACAATTTTCTTAGCAATAGTTGACGATTGGTTGACTTTTTTGCTTATATTAGGTCATGACTCATAATGTCCTTATTGTGTAAGCTTAACCTTGCAACCTGTAATCAATGTAACATCTCTATTTTATGTGTGAATCCACACCTCTTGATATGCTGTAAAGAGTTTTACCTCTGGATTATTTGGGAAAATTTGCAGCAAGGTGACTTACTGAGTACTTACAGATAATTTCTAGAAGAAATATAAAAGATGAAGTATTATACACCACATATTCCTGGCATTCCTTTAAAAAATTGAGTCAACTAAAGGGAATTTGTATAAAAGCAGCAGAAGAATACGCATAATGTAAAGGAGAGAGACTGTTTTCTGCTCTGTCTTACAGGCAAGTCATATTTGGAGAGAGCTGGAGATGGAGATAGACCCTGTAGTACAATGGTCTGTACTATAGCCTATAATCAATGTGAAATGATATTAAAATTTTTATATATCTCCAAAAATAAACTCTGACCTTCAATAGTAGGAACACTAATAAGACTAGACCAACCCACTGATACAATACAGTAAATTTTATGATTCATCATCAGAAGTCCTTCCTTTAGAAAGAATACATCCTCACTGAAGCTACACTCAGCAAATTCTTAGTTTACAAAGAGGCACTAATGTACCATTTGAGGGCAAAATATACAAAGAAATTTAATAATTAGAAGAAATTGAACAAAAAAGGACTGTATAAGAAACTGAATTAGGAATGCATATAGTTAAAATTTAAAAGGAATTAATTTCACTCATTCCTTTCCCCTTTGTTCTTCATAACAAAAATACTCTGATAATATTTGTTGTAAGGAAACAACTCTAAACTGCCATCACATGTTTCTTCCTAATATTGCTCTGTGTAGTTCAGCTGAGAACATCCCACTACCTCTGAAATTTTTTTATTGGTGCTCTAGTCTTTGGGACCAGTTCTCTTGCTTATATGAGCCATGATCGTCTAAGATCACATGCTGAACAAATGTTCATGTCAAAATTATAGTGTGAAGATTATGTAGAGAGGAACATGCAGAGATCGTTGTCCAAAACCAGAAGAAAACTCTTAATAGTATGCATACTTTGGTCCTGATCAACCTTCTTCAAAAAGCTAAGAAGCTGTTGGGGTGATTGTATGGTCCTAGATATTGCAAAACAGTTATTTTGTAATAGAAAATACCTCTTTTGGCTCATTAAAATAAAAAAAAAATAGTTTCATTTGCTTTAATTTACTGCTCAAACCAAAAGTTTAATTAGCAAAAACATTCAAAATATGTCATATTAAAAACTATTTTTACATTTAAAGTCTGATCAAAAAAGGAAAGTCTTCTTTTGTATAAAATTTACATTATTTACATTGATTATTACAATTTACATTGATTATTTAGAAAATAGTCTGAAAAACCTCCTGGGTCAAGATAAATACAGGGAAATCACCCATAATTTATGATCACAGACAAAACAATCTCAACTTAGGGAAAAGTAATTTAATATATTGCCAATTAAAAATAGGGTAAGATGGTGAGAAAGAAGGTAAAAAAGATTAAAATGTCTCCGGTTGCCCATTTTCCCCAGGCTCAACTTCATTCTTTCATTCCCAACTCCTCTACCTCCCAGCCTGCACAGTAGAGGATGGAGGAAACTCTGTTTATATAAAATCCCTCTACCAAGATGATCAGCGGAGTGGAACATCTTCCTTATGAGGAAAGGCTGTGGAAACTGAGGCTGTTTAGTCTGGAGAAGAGGAGACAAGGAGGGATCTCATTAATATTTACAAATATCTGAATGGTAGATTTCAGGAGGTTGGGAATCACTTTTTCTGTGGACAGGACAAGGGGTAATACGATGAAGCTGGAACGCAAAAAGTTCCATTTAAACATAAGAAAAAACTATTTTACTGTGAGGGTGAGGGAGCCCTGGCACAGGCTGCCCAGGAAGGGCGTGGCGCCTCCTTCTCTGGAGATCTTCAAAACCCGCCTGTATGAGTTCCTGTGTGACCTGGTCTAGATGGACCTGCTTCTGCAGGGGGTTTGAAGTAGGTGACCTCTGAAGGTCCCTTCCAGCCCCTTTCATTCTATGATTCTGTGATTCTATGAATTGTAGTCCTGAGCAATGCAATAGACAGAACACAGCTGCTCAGCCCATTCTGAAGTAAACACTAGAGAAAAAGTTATTTGTGGATTTCTAGTATTATGCAAATTGCATAATATGCAAAGATCTAGTGCCCTGGATCACAAGATCTACAGACCCGTCAGACTCTCACAACAACTGTGAATCTCCTAAATATAGCTCTAACATGGAACAAGAGTACTCAGCAGTATGTTCTAGGGCATATCACATTGCTCTCAGATACTGAAGTTCAATAAGGCCATTATGTGAGTCAGCTAATGTGTAGGTGTGAGATAGATGTTCTCAGCACCTACAGAAGCTCATACATATGTCTTTTCTTGTATGCCTATTGTAGAATGAAATGGATGATCATCCAGGCGTATTTGTTTCTATTGACTAAGAGAGGAAGATCAGTCTTGACCACCTAAAATCTCCATGCTTACACTGGGAGAAAGTGTGAAGCCTGAGTTCAGTTTTCCTGAATAATTCCTGTTTTATTCCTTGCTGTTTTACAATATGAAAAAAGCAAAATAAAACAAAAAGGACTTTTTTCTATCGTGCCTAAAGTAAGATATTTCAATATTGCATTGATAAACAATTACCCTCAAACTTTAGGTGTTGTCAAAAGATCTGAAAGGTCTCCCTGTCTACTTCTGTTGATTATCTGGAAAGGATGTTAAGAGAGGAAACAATTGTCATAAAAAACCTGAGATATCGGTGATCTGGAGCAATAAAAAGTGCATTATCCTTAGGCAGGAAAAAGCAATCTTTCATTCAATAATAAAAAGAATTTTGAACTTTCTTTTTCAAGGATTTAACTGAGAAAAAATATTAAAGAATAAGTCCTTGAAAGAACTTGTGGAGTATTATAAATATTTATCAAATAGGCATTTCTTACTGAGAAACTATGACACTGAAAAGTTCCTGACCGAATCTTCTCTTGCAATACTCTCCACTGTGAACAAATAAATGGTGTATGTGAAAGGCAATTAGACACTGGCTTGGAAATAATATTATATTATCATAGCAGAGAGTCATGGGTCATGCTCATACTGTGCAACAGAGGGAAGTGCAGGCTTCCTTAACTGGCCCTGACTGATTCAGCTCTGCAGCAAGAAACATGACAGTTAAATCCAAGCTGTATTCTGTTTGGGCTGATTAATCATGCTAACAGGGATGGAGTGTTACTGGGACTGAATCATAAAAAACATGCAGGGTATTATGCTGCACCATGTAGAAATGATTGCTTGCTCCAACGTGAATAAAATGTAAAATATAAAAATATTGTATTCTGCAGCATAGACTTGATTAGTTTCAAAGGGGAGTTTTGCAAGGATTCTTTTTATTGCAACAAAATGGACAGGATTTTTAGATTGTTTTCAAGAGGAAGCATACAGGTGTTAATAAAATAAATTAGGGGATATTTAACTGGAAATGAATTTTGGAATAATGTGCACATTTCTTCAAATTTTAATGTTATATCTGATAACACGTGCTTGGAATTTGCTTTGAAGAAACATGATTCTGATCCTGTTGTAAAACTTCTTAGATTAGAGGGCTTTAATATATGTTACTTTTCAAAAACAAGTCAGTTATGTTTCCTGTAGGTATGCAGTAAAGCACATTAAAAACTGATTATAGAGAAACATGTTTCTTATAAAATGACATGAAGGAAAATGTTCTTTCTCTTCAATTTGAAGAAACATATTTGGTGCTTATTTTGTTTATACAATAATGAAGTCATTAAACTACTATGTTATATTTCAGTGCTCTTATGGCCCTCTTATCATCTCATGCTTAGCTGAGAAACTTGCAATGAAAATGAAAGAATGACACCAGTTTGTAATAGCCAAGCATTCACCCATTATTCTCAGTCACTTTATAAATGATTTCACAAATTTTGGGAACTATATTTCCACTCTGAAGGCTGAATTCTGGGATGTACAAAAAATCCAAGATCTCTTAGTATGATCTGAGCAACATTCCATGTCTACGTGTTTCAAACTGAAGTCAGGCTGTGTATTTGTGAAATTTGTAGTTTAAAGATAAATTAATGGTTTCAATATGCAGTTTAGACTCCAAAAGTAGCAATAGCCTAAATTAGTCTGACACATATCAGTCCACAAGATTAATCTCTTTCTTCACTGATTACAGTAGAAACTTAGCACAACACGTTCTCTGAGTGAGGTAATTAATTTAGGTATCTATATTTGTAACATGATCACACTTCAGATTCTAAATGAATATTTTGAAACTAATGAAGAAATTCTCAACCATAGTTGTATTGGTTTATTATGAGTGTACTGGATATCACCTGCTCACCCAGGCTGATCTATTACTCCTCCTCCTCAGCTGGAGAGGGGAAAGAAAATACAACAAAAGGCTCACAGGTCAAGATCAGGACAGGAAGATCACTCATCACTTAGTATCATGGGCAGAAGAGACCAAACATGGGGAAAATTAGTTATTAACAACCAGAACAGAGAAAGGCATTGAGAAATAAAAACTAAATCTTCAAACATCTTCCCCCCCCACCTCTTGGGGGTGGAACTGATGAAGAGCAGTTCTGCAAAGAGAGACCTGGGAGTCCTGATTGATATTAAACTAACCATGAGCCAGCAGTGTGCCCTCGTGGCCAAGAAGGCCAATGGCACCCTGGGATGCATCGAGAAGAGTGTGGCCAGCAGGTCAAGGGAGGTTCTTCTTCCCCTGTCCTCTGCCCTGGTGAGGCCTCATCTGGAGTCCTGTGTCCAGTTCTGGACTCCTCAGCTCAAGAGGGACAGAGAACTTCTGGAGAGAGTCCAGCGCAGGGACACCAAGATGATCAGGGGACTGGAACATATTTCATATGAGGAAAGGCTGCTGGAACTGGGGCTACTTAGTCTAGAGGAGACTCAGGGGAGATCTTATTAATATTTACAAATATCTAAAGGGTGTGTGTCAGGAGGTTGGAGCATTCCTTTTTTCGATGGTGTCTAGCAACAGGACAAGGGATAATAGGATGAAGCTGTAACACAAAAAGTTCCACTGAAATATAAGAAAAAACTATTTTACTGTGAGGTGATGGAGCAGTGGCACAGGCTGCCCAGAGGGGTTGTGGAGTCTTCTTCCTTGGAGGTCTTCAAGTTTGAAAGAGCAAACTTGATCAGGTGTGGACTCCTCTTTGTCCATGAGTTTCCAGGTTTTGCCAGGAGCCTGCTCCAGCACAAGCTTTAAATAGGGTCAGAGATTCCTTTGGGCATCTACCCATTCCAGTGTGTTGTCCTTGCAGGGCTGCAGGTGGACTCTGCTCCCCTGTGGCATCCATGGCTGCAGGGGCAGGGCCTACCTCACCATGGACTGCACCATAGGCTGTAGGGGAGTGTCTGCTGCAGCACCTGGACCAGCTTCTCCTCCTCCTACTGTGCTGATCTTGGTGTCTGCTGGGCTCTTACTTTCACATTCTCACTCCTCTCTCTCTCAACACAGTTTGCACCTTCACAGTAACTTTTTTTCCCCTTTTTAAATATGTTAATCACAGAGGTGCCAGCAATTGGTTTGGCCTTGACCAGTAGGAAGTGTGTCTTGGAGATGGCTGGCATTGACTCTATCAGATATAAGAAGCCATCTCTATATCTGCCCTGCTAACAAAACCTTGCCATGCAAACCCAGAGAAACAGATTATTTGAGAAATTAGTCTTTCTAAAGTCAATGTCAATAGACTTAAGACTGTAGTTAATGTGTGATAATCAACAAGAATTCCAAGAACCTTGTTCTACAAGATACCACTTTTTACCCAGGATCCACATCCTACAAGTACAATTTATATCTCAAAGTAGTCAACAAGGCTTTAATTATTTCCTCTCCTTCTTCCTTTCTTTATTCTTTCGTTCTTTCTCTTCTTCTCTTTCTCTCTCTTCAAAGAATAGCTATTTTCTGTTATTCTTCTGTTTTCATAAGCTGTCCACATTTAATTATGTCCTGTGTCTTAAGCCATTGACATGCAGTTAAAATCATAAAATCCTTTAGCTTGGGAAAGACTTTCATGATCATTGAGTCTAACCTCTAGCCTAGCATTGCCCCATCAACCACTAAACCATGTCCCTAAGCACCACACCTACACATCTTTTCTAAAAAAACACTATGCTAAATTCCAGTTTTATAGCAATTCAAATGCTGATTCTTATAACTTGATGATTATTTTAGATCCTCTTACTTTGTTAATATTTTGAAAATAGAATTGGACAGACAAGTGAGTGACATCAGTCCTATATCCTAAATACAGTCATTTAGTAGTGTTAATAAGGGGAAACTGTAAGCTGTTCTGTATCTACGTGATGCTTCTGCTTATATAATGCCAGATAAATGTAAAGCACACTAAATTTTCTTAGTGTTGTAATATTTGTTGCACAGTTTCCTGAATAAAAATGATACACATTTTACAGGCCTATAAATAAATAACTTTGATAAAGTACACTCATTATGTTTACCAAATAAATCAAGAAGATATTTTAAAAATGTACAATTGCCTTCTTGAATGTATAAATCCACTTTAAAAAATATGTATATGTCAATATAGTAACTAAATTAATACCGTATCTCTAACCTGCTTGCTTTTCAGTCTATCTTCTTCATCCTTGACAAGCAAAGCTTTAGGTAAAAACTTATAAAAAGGAAATTGCTTTCAATGGTAAGTTTTTTCCACTCGGTAAGTAGTAACAAAGTGTCACACAAGGTCTAAAAATATCACTGCATCTATATTTAATGAAATTTTATTGCTGGCTTATTTTGTTTTGTGTGCAGTAAAAAACACAAACAAACAAACAAACAAAAAAGAAAAAAGATAGTTTTCATCCTGCAACTCCATTTATTAACACAACAGCACAGCACATAACAGTTGAGAAGAAAAAAGAAAGGAAGGGGAAAGAAGGCAGGAAATAGGAGGGAAGAACCAACTTTTCAGTAAAGATCCATCTAACTGTAAAATCACATATTAAATTGTCAATTCCATGCAATTCTGATCTTAGATTAGGTTTTCTAGTTCTCTTTTACACTCACAATACTGATTCACAAAGCCTAGCTAAAATTTTTGTAGGTATGAGGATAGTCTCTTTTTTATGTATGGAAGTAATTGCCAACAACATCAAAGGGAACTACATATTCATCAAAGGGACAAAAGGATGTATTTAGGGCTCATTGATTCTTTTTATATGTGGCAAATTTCCACACCCTTTGCTGTAGTTTAAGAGCACTCAGTACAGGGATGGGGATGCAAAACCTTATGGTAATCCTGAGATCACTTGAGTAATGGGCTTATCCACAGTGTATGCAAAGACTGCTGTTATATGTGTTGCCATCTGACACTATTCAGCTATCAGGGGAATCTATTTCCTTGTCTTTCTCTGGAATAATGTCAAGAAAGATTCTGCCAAAGAAAAAGTATGATAATGTATCCTTGAGGGATACCTCTAATGATTGCTACAATGGTTTCTATTATTCAAGTAGTGCAAAGGTATTCAGATGACAACATTATCCAGACCTTACAAATTCATAAGGACAGCAGGGAATATTTTTACTCCATGCTGTAGCCTTAACATAGATGCATTGCAATGAAATGTGGAAGTTTAATGTGCATAGCTCAGTCTCACCATTGAAAGAACACTTATGTCTTTATCGTGATTTTCAGCAGTTTCAGATGGAAGCAAGATAAGCTTGCCATGACTTCAGTCATTTAAATTACTAAGGGCACTGTGACAGACAATCATGAAGATACAAATATAACTTTTACCTTCTTCCTCCATGTCTTGCTACTCACACATCTTAGTGAATATCTGTAAAACTCTGCATAGTTCCAATATAATTGGAAATGTCTAATTTCTGTTATCCATGATGAGCAATGGCTAATAGTACAGATATTCCTACTGAAGTTAGTAACTTTTTTCTAATGATACAAAACCACAATGACAATGTATCCCATACTATCCTAACCAAATTAGTGTTATATGATTTGGAAAGAACTATAGTGAGGACGAAAAATTAGACAGAATGCAGAGTTCAAAGGGTTGTAACTGGTGGTATGAAGTTGTGCTGGCTTTTCAGTAGCTGTCATGGTCTTTTCAGAAAGCTACCTGAGATATCAGTAGACAAATTAAACATGAATTTGCAGTGTGTTTTTTCAGGGGAAAAATCATCCCTTACAGTATGAGAATACACATTGTGAGAATACATATTGTAAGGATATGTGAGAATATATATTGTAAGGGATATGCATGTATTCTGATTAAATATAAAGATTGACATGCTAAAATCAGTGGTGTATTGTCAAATTTTGTTGACAATTATTGGATAATCTTTAAGGTCCTTTCCAACCCAAACCATTCTGTGATTCTGTGAAAGCTGTGGAAGTTAAGTTATAAAGGCAAAGCCAAACAGTCATAGGACCTAAACTAATTTTATATAGTTACATTTAGGCAGAACTGTTTAGACACTATGGATGTCAGATATGAAGCATCTCAGCTGTAAGTCTTAGTCCATATTTGGGAGAAGAAAATTTAAAACTAATATTTTCAATATTTGAGTTATCACTGGGTTTGTAAGTTGTAACAGTTCTATAACATTAACTATAATCAGACTTCCCATAAGATGAATATTTTGGAACTGTGCCTCTTCATCCACTGGTCTACAGAATGTATGTCTTTAAAAAAAAAAATTCTTACCTTCAGAATGATATAATAGTGACTAGAACAAGTCACCAAATTTTTCCAAAAGTTGGCATGCTTCAGCATGCTACAGAAATCACTACCCTCCATTACGGCAAGCCACTGCTCAGATCAATTTTAACCTGTAGATGCTTATAATTAAGTAAATATTCTAAATTTGCTCTGAAGAGGTTTTGCACATAGCAGTAGTTAACATGATAATTCTTGTAATGCACAATCATCATTTTTATTTATGTCTTCATATATGTGAGAGTGAGCAGATATCAATTTTCTGTAAAACTGCATACTTCATAAATAGAGCAGAGTATGAAAGTCACAGAATCACCAGGTGGTTGAGGTTAGAAGGGACCTCTGTTAATCATCTTGTCTAAACTACCTATTCAAGTGGAGGCCCCTAGAACTAGTTTCCTAAGACCATGTCCAGAGGGCTTTTCAATATCTCCAAGCATGTAGGTTCCACAAGCCCTGTTGGCAACCTGTAGTAGTGCTTGATCACCCTTACAGTTAAAAAGTGTTTCCTGATGTTCAGACAGACCCTATTAAGTCATAAGTTGTGCCCATTGGCTGTGGTCTGGGCACTACTGAGAAGAGCCTGTCTTTCTCTTCTTAACATCCTCTCTTCCATATTTTACATTGTTAAGGTCTCCTTTGAGATGCTTTTTCTCCAGTCTGAACAATTCCAACTCTCAGTCTTTCCTCATAGATCCCCAGACCCTTACTCATCTCTGTGGCGTTTTACCAAACTGTCTCTGGTAGTCACGTGTCTCTCTTGTCCTTGCAAACCCAGAAGTGGATGCAGTGCTCCAGATGTGACTTCAGCAATTCTGAGTAGAGGGGAAGTATCACTTCACTTGGCTTGCCTATCGCTGCCCAGGATACCAATAGCCTTCTTTACAGTAAGGGCATATTGCTGACTCATACCTAATTTACTGTCTCCTGAACACTCTCCCAAGCTGCAGAAAGTCCCCAGCACATACTCATGAATGGGGTTGTTCCTCTCTGGTTGTAGAATGTGGCACATCTTGTTGAACTCTCAGCTCATTTCTCCAGCACTTCAAAGATCCCACTGGATGGCAGCATGATCCCCTTGGCTTATTAGCTATTCCTCTGTCTTGTATCTTCTGCAAACCTGCTGGGGGTACACTCTGCTCCATGATCCAGACCATTACAAAGATATTAAACAAGACATAGGGTACAGCACTAGTCGTTGACCTCCAACTAAACTTGATGCCACTGATCACCACTCCCTGCACGTGACCATTCAGTTAAGTTTTCAATTCACTTCCTGTCTGCTCATCCAGCTCATACTTCAACAGCTTGTCTGTGAGGAGCAGATCAGAGTCATGTCAAAGGATTAAAGTCTAGACAGTAAATATCCACTGCTCCCGCCTCATCTATCAAGCCAATCATTTCATCAAAGAGGTTTAATAAGTTGGTCAAGCATTATTTTCCCCTTAGTGAATTCATACTGAGTATTCCTGATGACTTCTTTGTCATTCATGTGCCTTGTCATGGTTTCCAGGATTAGCTGCTCCATCAAATTTTGCATGTATCAATTACACATCTAAGTAAGTTACATATATAAGCCAATTACATACTTTGTAAAGTATGCAGATTTGTGTTTCTTTCAAGACCTTCAAAATGTAAAAGAGTTCTTATCATTGAAAATTCAACATTTAATTCTAAAACTTACGGTTGCAGATGTACTAGATAAATACTTATCCTACAATATATTGAGACACAAATTTATTTGACCTGTGGCTCAGAGAAATGTAAGTTAATAAATCCCCTGATGGACAGTGTGAAATTCAATCATTTGTTGGCATAGAAACTAGGCTCAGCATTCTGTCTTGCGGTCAGAAAGCAGTATAAAATCCTTTAATACTTGCAAGCTGTTACTCTTTAGTGTTTTATACTCTGAAAACTGAGGTTTACTGTCTAGACACATGTAGTCAAATGACATCAATGTCCTTCATCCTATTAGAAAGTCTCAAGCATTAAAAAAAAAAAGTGTTGGGGAAGGAATAAATTACTATGAGAGCACTGAAGTACAAAATGTATTGATTAGCCAGAAACCAGGAAACGTGTGACAGCTATGTTATAAGCCACTGCACAATGCCTATACCATGAAGAGATAGTGTGCCTCTCACCTCTTTATCTATTTCTCAGTAAAACATAAATTCACAGACTTACATAATTATTTGAAAACTACATTGAGATTTTATCTTGCTGTTCATTGCTCTATAGTACATTGGTTCCAAGTTGTCATGTAATATGATGCTCAGTTCATTATCTACCTTCAGAATAAGTTTACAAAATAGCTCAATACAAAAGATTCTCATCAGATAATAAGGCTGTAGCTACTGTAGTAAGCTACTTGCTTCCTCAAGCATGCTTTCTTTACAGAAGACTCCTTTACATTTTAATAAAGTCATTCTAAATAACACATTTGATTACATTTTCATAGCTAAAACATCATCCGAAGCTTGTATTGTATATAATTCAAATTCAATTTATTCTATAAACAGAATTTGCTTATGTAACTTATTAACCAGGATCAAATTAGGTCAAACTCTGTTGACACAGTTTGGAGCTGTAATTGGTTTCACTAATTGGTAACTATAAACCAGAAAGTAATCATCTCAGAGTAAGTACACTACACCATTAACCAGTGAAGTTTGTGATCTCTTGGGAAAGCTTTGTAAACTGTATGTAACAAACAAGTTTAAAAGTCTATCAATTTCTATTCTGCTGAAAATTTATTTTGTAGAACCAGCCATACAGAAGTGTAATACTGTATTTTTTCAAACATAAAAAAATTTTAACAGTTTTACCTTGATGTTGAAGGTTCCACTTCTGAGAAAAAATTTGAACCTTTTATCCTTTTCCTAATCATAACTGAAAAATCAACGTTCAGATCACAGAATCACAGAATCTTAAGGGTGGGAAGGGCTCTAGAAAGATCATGTAGTCCAATGCTCCTGCCAGAGCAGGAGCTCCTAGTCTAGGTCATGCAGGAACTCAGCCAGGTAGGTTTTGAATGTCTCCAGAGAAAGAGACTCAACAACCCGTCTGGGCAGTCTGTCCTGTCCTTCAACTATTCTTCCTAAAAAGGTCTAGTTTTTTCGTTGTCATATTCTAGAGATATCTTCCTTTTATAAAGTTGGAATTTACCTAAGACAACTACTACACAAGACTACTACAACTACACAATGAGGGAGATTAATGTATATCACTGCAATTAAAAAAGCCTATCAATAAAAAAAAATGCTTCCTAATAAAATCCAACTTTAGAGAGATTTTTTTCCACTATTTTTCTATAGATTGCACCTCAGAAAGATTTTACACAACAAATGTAAGGCATGAAGAAGATTTTGGAAACCTGAGTATGCATGATAACATTTCATTCTAATTTATGCCTCCAAAGACAAATGAGGATTCTCATATGTTTCTTTGTTTTGGTATTCTTTCCATTTTACTTAAATATATAATTCATCATGTGCATGATGTAGTAACTAATAAAAACCCGATTTTCATCAGATTTCTATTCATAAGCTCATTAAGGACTTCCATTTTCAATAGTTTCACAAAGTTCTCCAGGGCAATAAAAATGATGTTGCAATTTGTTATATAATAAGTGCTCTTATTAATTACTTATTTTGATAGATTTTAGATGCTTTTCCTCAGTGATACTAACTATAGACAAAACATCTACAGACTTTTGAAAATTAAAACTTCCTGAGACCTAGGCTTTTAAGAAATAAAATCTGTGGAACGATATTAACAGGCTACAAAGCTAGCCTTAAATATCTTTCAGAAATACAAGAACTTATGACAATACAAAGAACTTGTGACAATGAAGAGTTAAAATGTATTTCATAGAAACCTTAGAAATTTGAAAATCACACTGCTCTGAGATGTCTTCATATGTTCGCAAATTAAGTGACAGAGCCATGCTAACAAATTAATATGTCTCTGTGGGTCTAGTTGATCTGAAAAGTGCCATTTGAACTGCATTTGTTTTAAGTAAAGGGCAACACACTAAAAATATTTACTATCTAAATGTAACTAAGTTAATAAATTCATTAATATGGTATACAATAAATTAGTACATAAAGTTGTTGTTCATTAATAATAATGATATGAAATAAAATATTTTGTGAAGGTCAGGACTCAAGAAACAAATGGTAAAAAGAGATTTGATTTTGTAGAGTAGCATAGCAGCATTTTACTATAGGCCTGAGTCCATCCACTTTAGGGAATAGTTATAGTCCAAAGAGAAACTAATTCACAGAGGCATCTAACAGGGCATATACAGTTGCAATTATTGTTGGTTACTTTTTTTGTCCCTCTTTATTAGTCTGTAATTATAAGATTGCAGATATTTAGTTACCTATGTATTGTTGAACTAAATTCAATAGAATGTGTATGTCTAGTGGTACTGAGTAACCATTTCGGTGCAATTAAAAACACAGAGAAATGTCTTGTTCCAGGCTACTTACTTAACTTTGACTATCATTTGAATTTAGATTTTTTGCTTATTTGTTGCTAAATTCCTACTGAAGCTGAAAAAAAGGAAAAAAGAAAACATTGTTAGTAATCAGTATTATTCATGTTAAGATAATATTGTTTGTGAGTGTATAAAGTAATTTAAGCATGGAATGATGACAGTGAAATATTTCCAAGAGGTTTCAAATATCAGGAGAAGACTTCTATCCTTATTGAATCAGGATTCTTGTAAACAGAATAACTATAAGACCATGTACCTTCCTTTTTGATGAAAATATTTACTGATAAACTGGCATATATATATATATTAATGTATATCTTAAAATTGAAAGTATTTCCAAGAATTTAATTGAAGATGTAAATTCACATAGATTTGCCAGTCTATAGGGCACATAAATAAAATTTAATTAAATCAGAAAAAGAAGGACCTAGGAGACTCTGAGGAATCATAAAATTCAACACTGTTCAGTAGAGAAATTAAATACAGTAGAAAATTTGTCTGTTGAGTATTTCACATTATATATAAGTTATGATAGCCTATTAATTATTTTGCTTGTAGATTTGAAATATATTTACTTTTTGAAAACTTTAATGATGTGGGGTTTGGTTTTTTTCCCCAAAACAACAATTTAAAACATAAGAAAGAATATATCTTGACCTTAGCTGTGACATACTTCCTCTCTTGAAAATTCAAAAAAAATCAAACCATCATGAGCAATCTAACAAGTCAAATATGCTTTCAGCGTGAAACCTCACTGTATTTGCTTTATTTGTTCATTTCAGTTTGCTTATAGTCCTGCAGGTTACAAATTGCTCAAATCTGGAAATGTAGAGTATTTTGAAGAGTATAAACCAAATATTCAAATTCTCTTTATCTTCTTTACATAGTACTAATTTGTTTGTTCTTAACACTGAATCAAGAAAAGGCAGTGAAATATTAATAATTCCATATTATTCACCATGTAAAACTTGTGCACATAATAGACATTTGAAATGTTGAGTACAGGAAATTGCATTTCCTTAGTGCTGCTTCTGATTAATTTCTTCTACATGCATACATCTCTAGATAGGAGATTTCTGGCAACTGGTGATCTGAGAGGCTGTTATGACTCACAGTGAAGATAAAATGAAATGGTCACAGCATCATAGGGTAGTATCTTACAAGGATTTTTTTTTCTTTCTTAAGATAGCATTGTTAATACCTTTGTAATGCCATTTATAGTTTGACTTGATGGAATAACAATTCAACAACAATTCCACTCAAAGTTTATTTTTACTGTAAGTTAAGAACCTTTCCAGGTCTTGTTGAAAAAAAAAATTTAAATCATTAATACAAAACAATAGACTAATTTTAATGCAGTAAAATACCCTAGTACAATTACAGCTCCTTGTGATTGCAGATGTACACTGTTTAATGACTTGGGATGATTATTTAGGTTCAGATCATTTGTATTCTGTGTCATACAATCCAGCTTCATACATGTCTTTTCTGTTACCTTTTTCAATCAGCAGAAAGAAGAAAGTTTACCAATACAGAAATAGCCTTGTTGATTTAGATCAAGATCCATATATCTCCAGATTCAAAGGAAATTTAGACTAGAGATTAGGAAGATTTTTTTCATGGAGAGAGTTGTTAAACACTGGAACAGGCTGCCCGGAGACATAGTCGAGTCACCAACCCTGGAGATATT
>WBNH01005352.1:0-93451 GCA_013401255.1 Urocolius indicus
AATGTGAATATGCAGAGAAAGAGGATATATATATTATTAACAATAAAAGAAAGAAAAAGAAAGACCAGGGAGAGCCTCCATCCTTATTAGATGCAGAAAGACATTTGGTAATAAAAGCTGAGGATAAGGCTGAGGTGCCTAATGCCTTCTTTGCCTCAGGCTTTAGTAATAGCAACATTACCACCAGGGAAGGTTAGTGAATTATAATTTTACGATGAAATAAAAAACCAACAAAATGCAGAGGCCCAACCTTTGAATTCATCAGAATGGGTTTGCTACCTGCAGCAAGATCTGCTGGCCAGCCACATGAACAGGTTCCAAGCAATTTGGAATATTTCACTGTTCTTTAAGCATTAAATGATTTCATGGCATCTGGGAAGAATACATTTCAAACTTGCAATGACTATTCTGAAATCGTGCCAGTGAGGTTGTGTTGGGGGTGTTAAATAAATTACTGTACACCAGTTTATTAGACATGACCTTCAATGACACAGCCAGTTAAATAGAATCCAATATCAAATTGTTAAACTACTACCAGATGCAGCTAAATTCCTTAACATTTTTTCACAAATGAATATAGTAATATTTTCTTACTAAAGTATTAAAAAATTATGTCCTTTGTGAAGTCCTTGGAAGCATTTATCTCTTAGGAAGGAACCTCACCTAGTTTATCCACCCTGCTAAAGCAGGATCACCTTAATCTGGTCACACGGGAACATGTCCAGCTATGTTTTAAAAACCTCCAAAAATGAGACTCCACAACCTTGGTAGAGACTCTTAAAGTCTTTGATAGTCTTCTGATAGGTGTTAAGGATTTTTTTTTTTGCATATGTTATAATAAATTAACTTCCAGAAGGGTTCTGTGTTATGTAGAACCTTATTAAGAAACTTCTGTGTCCTAGGTATTCTTCTTTATCATTATGTGATCAGCTGCCTTGCTGTGAGTCATATATTCATTATGAAGCACTGCATGAAAGGTCACCACTGCAAACCAAGAATATAATTTCAGTTTTGCTAAATTAATTAATTTTCAATTTTGGAAAAACAAAGATCAGTAAAATTATGCTGGAGATGAGCAACATTCCTTGTACCTCCAGACAAATATATAAAAAGAAATAAAATCCTATTATATTCAATACTACTACAGAACCATAATATTTAAATCTGTATGTGGCCATATTCCTGCCTCCTTATGACAACTAGTGAAAGCATCTACTGTTCATGAAAAGAAAAAAAAATTATAGGTAGATAACTCATTCCTTGTTTTCATGCTGATTTTGCACAAAACAAAGCACTGCACAGCTGCTCTTTGGAAGATAAAAAAGATTCAACTTGCTGTAACAGACTTGTGAATGGAAATGTTTTCAGATGTTTAGTGAATCAAACGTCATGGGAAAGGGGCAGCTTTTATTTGCTGTGGATTGTTTGCCTCCAGAAACATTTTATCCTTTGCTTATACTTAATTTATTATCTCTTTCCCATAGGTAGAGGTTTGGAATGAAAGAATAAAGAAATAGTTTTAAGTTGCTCACTTGTAATCACTCAAAGATACATCCACAATGAGAACTTTGCTAAGGTAACAATTAGGAATAGTTAGCTTACAGGTGTTCTGATAGTGGTCATGTTTTTATGTTTATGATTTACTTCCATTATCTAGACACTTAAAAACATCCATCACCTTACACAAACAAGTCTTCTTTGAAGTAAACTTGGATATATGATAAAAGACTGGTATTTCATTATGGCTATAGAACTAAATATTTCATAGTTAGAATAAACTTCTATGACATTAATGCTTTATTGCAGAGAAATACAGTGAATGAATACAGCAGAGATAAGAGAAATAAGACGGAAAAATAGATTTTATTTAAAGAAGTTGTGGAGGATATTTTCTGCATGGAATCTAAATGTGCTATTTGGAAGATTGAATTTTCTTCAAAATTGCTGCCCTGTTCTAAAATGAATGTGAGGGTAAGCTGAGTTTCTCCTCAGATTCTGAAAATCACTCATCAGCTAGATTTTATGGTGTCAGTGTGATGGGGACTATTTCAGGCATTTCTGCTCACTGCTTGATTTACTAGGAGACATATCGTGAGATTCATCTGGCCTGCAAATTTGATGTGAAGAGGTGGAGGAGGACAATGACATGACTTCTAGCAGTCAGTTATTCATTATATAGCAATATCCTTCAAAAGATCTGTTCCTGCCTCGGGTGAAATAGATGTCAAATTTGCCCGAAGGATATGGATCAAAGACTACTGCCAACTCATACTACACACATAAAAACTGCCTACAGCTGAATTGCCCTTTTTCTACTGAAGTGAAGTTTCTCCTAGTGTGAGTGTTGCATAATCAGTTATTTTAATCAGTTTAAAATGTATTTTTGCTATTTGCACTGACGTCACCATTTCGTCTATGGAAAAAGAAATATATAAGATAATCATCAGTGTTGAACTGTCTTATACTTGTGGGAAGATACAAGATTTCAACAATCTGTGGGGTTTTTTTTAACTGGTCAAGGAATTGTTTGGCAATCACTTGTGCTTTTAAACTACTGTTTTGATAATGATTCTGTTAGGAAAAAGAAACCCTCGTGGTCCGATTCTGCCTCCTGCACAGTAAGTCCTATCTTTATACAACCAGTAATTTCTTTCTGTCAGTCCTGCTTTGACTGTTCCAGATTCCTTGGAGATGGCAACAAATGGAAGTTTGTTTCCTCACAGTTCCAGAAATCGGATTCCAGCATTGTCTCCTAGTGTTTCAGGAGATTTGTTCCCTTGAAAAAAATTCTAATTTTGATTTACTAAGACATCAATGCAGCTATGTGGACCAAATATGCATCCTATTTATCTATTGCTAAAAAGTAGACTTCAACCTTAACCAGTTCCTAAGGCAGAGGAGGTCTGAGATGTGCTAGCTTTATCAAAAATATATCTGCCAAATGTTTTGCATCTGTATTTCTTGGATAACTTGAGTATCTTGCAAAATATCAGTCTCCTAGAACATATATGGTTTTTTCCAGGTGCTTCATTTACTTGTCAATGGATGAAGACTCTGCCCCACACCTGCCTTGTAATCTGGTGTTTTCAGAAAAGTTCAGTTAATAGTAAACAAAGGTCTTGGATCAGAAACATAGATCTCAGTTTCTCTCTCTAAATGAAAAAAAAAATGTAAGCATATGTATTTTATGATAGCACCAGTAAGAATGCAAGAGGAATACTAGAGTAAGGTCTGCCTAAGAGCAAATTGAGATTCAAAACAGTTAGTTAGTTAAACAAAGGTACAAAACCTCTTGATGCACAATGCTTTTGTTTACACCTACTTTCTAATTCAGGTAATTCATTGTTCAGTGATATTGAATATATTACCTTTCAAAACAGCATAAATTATTATATAGGTTGAAGTAACTTTTGCAAAATTCTTTACAATACTGACTTTTTTTTTTGTGGGGGTGATCCTTGTTGTCCCATGACTAGAAAAGTCAGGAAAGGTAAAGCTGGAAGCATCATGCAAGCCTTTAATTAATTTATTTTAGCATTCAAAGTGTTGTTTTTTCTAATGTAGACAAAATATTCTTCCCAGTTAAAAAAAATATATACAGAATGTCATGAATAGAGAAATGTTTAAGAAATTGAGATAATTTTTTGGGTAACAGGTCAGAGCAACCAGGACCATTTTGAATAATTGTAGATAAAAACTAATGAATGTGAGAAACACTTGTTATAAAGTATTTCATTTTGAATTTTGAGAATAATATTTCCATTTAGATTCTCATGGCTATTCAGTCATGCTTATTTTAATTAGCTATTGAACATGCAGGAAAAAAACTGATGTTGCTCTTTGCCAATTCACAATGCCCTTTTCACTTCTACTAAGTATAGCACGTATGATAAAATGTCAGAGTTCCTTGATTCATCAAGGAAAGACACTTTTTAAATGAAGATTTTTAAATACAGAAGTTGTTCCATTGTTTTTCAAATGCTATTCCTGTAGGAGAAGACAAGCACACTGCATGCTGCTTTCCTGGATTAGATGTGTGGTTCAAAGAGGCAGTGCTGAGAACTACCAATGCTCCTACTCTGAGAGATTAAAAGGTAACAGATCCTTTCTAGCCAGGATTACTACCATCATTGTGAAAATGCCAGTTTTCATATCATGTTTAACCATGTTAGCACATTGAATGCTTTATTTCTCTAAGTCTAATGACAATTTGTCATGGGTTTGCATAGAGACACTTTTTTAGCTTGGAGGAAGCTGCAGTGCTGTCTCAGTAAGCAATGTTCAAAACATTCCCTGGCTCTGAAGTGGACCCAAGGGAAATGTGAGCTGGAAGAGGAAGGGTGGTGCAAGATGGAGGTGACTATGCAGATGCCACAGTCAGAAGAGAAAGGCGGAGCAAAAACAGCAAGCTGTGCCCCTGCAAGCTGTTGAGGGCAATGGTAGGGCTGCGAGCCACCAGCAGCTCCGAGTATGTGCACTTGGACTGATAGAAGGCTGTGTGAGGAGGCAGTCATGGTGGAGGCTGTGCTGGAGAGACTGTGGGCTGCAGAGACCCACACAGAAGGTGGAGAGGAGCTGCAGCTGTCAGAAAGAATGCATGTCAGTGTGGCACGTGCAGGGCTGCTTGGCCTGTGAGGGACCCTGTGCTAGAGCAGGGAGGACCAGCAAGGAGTCTATCTGCTTTGAGGTAAGACATGAGGTAGGAGCCCTTGGGAAAGGAGTGACTGAAAACCCTATGCCCTGGTCCCCTGAGCTGTTCATGGGAGGAAGAGATAAAGACACTGGGATCAGGGCTCTGAGCCCAGGAAGAGAGGAGATGTGGGAAGAAGGCTGGTTGTACTCTTCACCATTGTACCCTTCTGTGTTGTTTTCTATTTGTTATTTTTTGGGGGGTTTATGGTTTTGATTAGTAATGGATTAAATTAATTTCTATATTCTTTTTCAAGTTGAGTAGCCTTGTCTCTTTTGCCTGGGACCATAAGTTGCCATTGAACATTTCCTTTCTTGTGTCATTCCAAAGACCCTTGGTACTTATGGCTGACTGTAGTCCTTCGTTTCTACTTGAGTCTAGATCACAACAAGATAGCTGAAACAATGAGTTTTGGGGTGATGTCTTCTGTCGTAACCACTGATTTTACCATGTTTGATCATCAGAGTTACTGTTAGGCATTTAAAAAAATCTATATTTAAATAGTAAGTAACCACTTTCCATTTGTGCTTGGTGTATCGTACTTTTGGAAATTGTGTAGTCTGGTGGTTTTGAGGCCAGGATTAAAATGGTAGATATTTTCATCTTAGCTGCTCTCTACACCACTGTAATGGAAGGGTAAGAGATGTATCTATGGTGTCCCTTCCACTCTCTAGCCCTATGGTTGCCTTGAAGAACCTAGATGTAAGTGCTGAAAGGGAACCTTGTCAACGAGGGCTAGTGTCCCATCATGGATGACTAGATGAGACTGCAGATTCTTTGTTGCACAAGCATGTAAGGACACAAGTCTGCCAAGTATTTCCTCTATAGCATTGACCAATAGTTATCCAAGGATCAGATTAGTAAAAAGGTAACCCTTCCATGCAGTCTTTCCTGAATTTAATTTTGTGCAGCTTAGCCATGGTTCACTGTCTGACCTCATGTTTACAGGATTTCATTACATGAAAACATCATCCTTAGGAAAATGTTTAGTAGAATTTAACAGAGATTAATTCAGAGGCTCCTACTCAAACTAAGAAACCTTATTCTGGAAGAATATTTTTTCTATGGATGTTCTTGAACTAGAAGAATCCTCTGTAGAGCACTGAAGACAGCTGTATGAACACTATAGGTCTGTGTGCTAATTGATGTATGGAAGGGCTTGTTGATTTGACATAGAATAATTAATACCAGTTGTCAGAATGTAAAATAGTATAGCTTTCAAAAATATATTTACTTATTTAAATAACTGTGATGTATTTAAATAACTATAAATATTACAAGCCGGTGCAATCTGCTCATAGCCATGAAGGAAAATCACTAGATCATGAAGCTGAAAAGAGTGGCTTTAAATATATATATTTATGAAATGTACTCTTTCCCTCGGTATGAAGGCAGTTGGAATGAACAATTTGAACTGCTGAAAGAAGTTAAGTATTTTTGTTAGGTCAATAGGACATTCAGCATCTGTGAGAGGAAGGTTGTTTAATACTACATGGAAAGCCTTACCAATTCTCAAGGGTCTCATTAATCCTTATGAGACTAGGTATGTGCTAATACTGTGGCTAGAAAACTGTCACTATGTAGCACTTGGCTTGAATTACCTCATTCAGACTGTATTCATATTTCAGAAAATCATGTCCAGGTTTTTCAAAGCAACACTTGCCTTCCTTAGTGGAAACCTAACCTTGTTTAACTTCTTGGAGTACTTTGCACGTGCAAAACAAAATGCTCTCTCTCTCAATGAGAGACTTGTGTTTTGCTCCAGATTACAGAGTAACTTCCTTAAGTGGATAAAAGCTCTGTGGTGACATACAGAATGAATGGCAGAAACAGTTTAAAGAAGCAGGTAGCAATAACCTATTCTCAGAATCCTTTGCCCTGAAAATGGCAACTCACCAGTGATTTTTCTTCTGCAGTACATGACATGTCAGAGCCACAGCACCTGAGAACCCTATATTCTTATTTTTACATTTATCTCCTCACACTAGACAAACTAACTTTTCAACTCAAACTAATCTCAGATTCAACAATAAGGCATACTTTAGGTTTCAACAATAAAGCATATTTTAGGTTTCAAATGTAGCATATTTTTTAAAAGCACCACAGCTGTGAACATTTGTCTTGCTTTGACATTTTTTTAAAGGACAAACAACTGGCCTACAAATTGATCCAGTAGAAATGGTACTGAATGTCTTCTGTAACACTTTCCTTTCATACTTTGTGGCACTACTGAGGAATATTTTTCGCATGTTACTGTATTTGACCCAACACAGATATTACCATGTAAGACATAAGTTCTTTTTGAGCACACTTGTCATTTCTGCTAAAATATTGAAAGAGTGCTGTGATGATTTTAAAAGGAGCATTACTCAGATACATTTTAGCAATTATACACTTTGATTTAATCAGTAGACCTTATTGTTAATGGGCTAGGAAACTCTATACCACGTTGTAATAATTTAAAAACCACAACAAACAATTCCTCTTCCTCTTCACTTGGCTTGTCAGCTGCTCTTGAATTTGAGGTTAAGATGAAGTCAACACCTTCCATTTTGGGCAGATATTCTTACTCAATACGTGTAAATGCTGAATGGAAACAGTAAATAAATTGTATCAAGTGTAAATGTATGCCTAACTTTTGTAGTTGTATACATTAACAAGAAAATCATTTTAATTCTTACACTCCCATATCTAGTGACAGGCCAGTGTCCAATAAAAGACTTACTTTAAATTATTGGTCAAAACTGTTCTTCACTGAATATTGACTCTGAGGACAATGACTTGAGTTTTCCTTTTTAGTTGTCTCATACAGACATTGTCTTGATTAGAAAGAACAAGTATTTATGATCTAATTAAGGGACCTGAAAGTTAACCTGAAATTAAAAAAAATAGTCTGAGATCTTACACCCAGAATCTGCCAAAAGATGCCTTTGGGTATAGTTTAGGATATGTCTTGCACCTTACTCCTTCAGTGGATTTCTGCATGTTTTTCTATACACAGTGAAAGGAGGTTTGTTGTTACTTTCTAGTTTGTCAATTTATACAGTTTTCTCACCAAATAGAAGTCATATTATTCAACATTAAGAATTGGATGTTCATTTTTTAAACTCAAAATTAAAGTATTTATAGCAAGAATAGTTAATCAATTAGCTGCGGCTGCCATTTAATGAAAAGTATAGGGTTTTATTTCAAACTGTTTCTTGTTACAGTGATTGATTATTCAAAATGGTTGCTTTCTTCATCTTTGATGGATGTACCTAGTGCAACTATTGATTGTTGCTCATTTGTATTTGGGACTTCTCTCTGAAATTTTGTTTGATCTCTATTTCCTGCCAGACACATCAATGGCAGTATGTAGCTTAACTTAGCATCTATGTATTATCTGGTTGGTATGAACCATCTTTCACCCTTTCATTTCATAGAGCTGGTTTTCCTATCATTTTCCAACCTCTTTACTACTTAACCTGATTGGGGTGATGCAGATCTTACACCAAGCTAGATGTTTTAGGATGAATTCTACAACTCGGGTAATGTAAATAGAGGATTGTGTGGGCTGGAGTCTTGTCTGTCTTCATATTGCTTACAGCAGTAGAAAATCCATGAAGTATGGTATGGCTAAACTCATTCTCTTTTGACAGGTCTACTTGACTCATGTAGTGTGACGTAGGTGTTGGAAAGATTGCATGAACCAAGAGCTCATACAAGGCAGCTGCACATGAGCCAAAGGTACTGCAGAGACTTTGTGGTTAACACCCTTCTCAAAATAATAGCTTTGTAGCTTCTCATTCAGAACTCTTGTTCTTGGTTGGATAAGCATGCAGGCAAAATACATTGATGTTTCCAGAGACACCTTCAGTCAGTTATTTCTAGAATTTTATGTCCCTGAAGGTATATGAACATATATGAAAGCCTATATGTGTTGTAATATATATCAAAGCCTGTTTAGCATCTCTGGGGTGGCCCTTGACTCCCTGCATATGTGGTAGCTGCAGCTATATAACCTCGAGTGAAAATCATGTGAAAAACACTTGCTATCTTTTAGTTTTCTTACACTCTCGTCTCCAAAATCTGCGCCTGCCATTCTGGTAGAGCTCTATTATGAACTGCTTTAAAATTTTTACTAAATATTTTGCTGTACGTGCTGGAGAGCCAATAAAGATTTTTTTTTTAAAAAAGTATTGATATTGAAATACTCAAACTTTACAAAACCTGTGTGTTTTGTCAGTAAATACCAGTTTATTAGAAACTATGTATTTTCTGGATGTTTGAAATAAAGATCTCTGTAATGATGACTATCCAGCAATAATGAGATAAATGAAAACAATTTTACTAACTTGGTCATTCTTGTGCCTTCCTCACTATATTTTAGGTACAAAACTGTTTCATTGCCTGCATTTCTTGGAGAAAATAGTAATAAGGAGGAAAATATCTTTGCAGAAGGATACTTTTCCAGCAGTGTTGCTTTTAATGCATTTGTAAGATCTTCCAGGACTACAATTCAAAATGATGCACTAACTTCTGCAAATTTTAGATGGCTGATGGTGCATTGCCTCATCTCTGTTACACATGCTTGAATTTCTGAAATTTGTTTTTCTTAGCTGTGAAACCATCACCTTTGAAATTGACACGTCTGCCAAAATACAGATATTATGAAAATAACATTAGTTAAGCCTACTGATTAAGAATTTTCTGTGCTGCAGTTAGCTATCTATCCAGGCTTGGTTGCTTCCAATATGTTAGAATTAAAAACCAAAGTTGGTTTAATTAAAGAAGTGTGTGTGTGGGGGGAACACTGATATGAAAAAATATTTTATATTTTATGTGAGCTATCTTTTTTTCCTTTTTTTAGTCTTTTCTGTGACAGTAGTTAGCTAAAGAATGTAAATATCTGGAAAAATGTCAACTTCCTAAAGTCTGTTTTGGAAACCAAGTTAATTTTGAGGTCCTTATTGCCAGAATGGAGTATAATCTTCTTGAAGTGGCACTTGGATGCAGATATTCACAAGACAATTGAAAGCACGTTGAGTTAATGAAAAATGGAGAGCTATGCATTTCTAAATAAGAGACAGTGTTTTGAAAACTTCTGCTTACTCACTCTGTATCCACATACATTAAAAAAAAAAATTGCTCCAGATCATCATGGATTTTTTTTTTTAACTTAAAGTAAATATATGTGATTGATGCTGTCACCTAAAAATGTGAATGTGCATGGCTTTTAAAGAGTAATTACCTACCTATGCTTTTACATTCTACTTTTAGTATTACAGAATAATCTCTTATTAGGAATAATCAAATATATTTTTTTTTAGCAAGTTGAGTAATTGAAGTAGGTGGGAAATAATTTAATGTTTGGCTACATCAGAAATTCTTCCATTTCCTTCCTCAAATGTTTTGACCACCAGCCCTCTGGAATATATACAAGTTTTCTAATCAGGAAAAAAAACCCCAAAACCAAAAGTACAGTTTGTGTGTGGAAATCCGCTTGTGTGCTTGTCTGCTGCAATTTTTTTAAAATAAATGAAGAAAATAAAAAAAAATCCTCAAATGTAAAAGCAGGATCCAATTGAATTAATTTGAGCTTCACTATGTAAAAATGCACTATGTATACGTTAGGTGTTCAAGTTCAGGGCTTTAACCTCTAAGCCTAATGACCTACTGCTATCACAGCTAGCATTGAAGGTGGTGATTGACACTTATCTTGGTTCAATTTGCCTACAAGGAAATCCACAAAATTGCTAGTAGTTGTTTTTGTGGAACTGATAGGGGAATTTGTAATTGAGCCCACAGTGGAGTGTGAAGCAACCAGAACTTGACCAGTATCAAGCGGCGGTTTTTCAACGGCTTGCTCTTGACAATCATGTTTTCATCCAGTGTTCTGTCTCTGCACTGACTCTCTGACTGGTAGTGAACCATGAAATCTAGAATCAGGTGAATTGTGGATTACATTGAAGATGTGGAATATATGAAGCCCAAATTCACATATTAACTTAATGTATAGTGTGATTCAGATCTCTTTCTCGAGCCTGGCAGTTCTTGTTCTTTTTCTTATTTTCCAGATTTTTTTTAAGATGACTGATTCTTGTTTTGATTTTTTTTTTTAATATATGTACCAGAAACTGATTTTGTAGATCATTGTATGTTGTTAATGGATCTGCTCAGAATCGGAATGGCTATCAGCCATCAGGTAGGAACTGAAGAGATTTTTCACATCTGCCACTTAGTTTCCACAATTTTATTCAATAAGTATGTCGTGATATAAACCTGACCTGGGAGTCTGTTTCTGGGAACAGGTTAAGGAAGCAAGGAAGTATAGATGTGTTAGATAATTTCACTAATGCAACCTTATGACTTCCTTCTACTTCAAAATTACTGAGAAAAATGTGGTTATTGAATTTTAAGCTGGAAATAAAATTTAATACTTGGTTAAATGAGTTATCATTTGAGTTTGAATTATAAAGAAAATGAAAATTCTTATGAGTAACTATGATTTGTACTTTTAATATTGTGATAAAGGAAACAGTTTATAATTGAATGGTAGTCACTTCTGCATCATATGTTTTGATATAGAGCAAATATTCATAGGAAATAAGTATTTTAAATTAATATCAGAGGTTTACTTTCAAAGTTTTTACAGCATATATGCATCCGATGAGTATGTGTTTTGTCTAGTGAATGTTTTCGTGTTTTCACTCTAGACAGCTCTAATGCACAAACACTTGATCTGTGATCAGAATGAGACCATTCTGAAGCATGTGAGTTCTTGTAAGTTTTCCTTGCCCTGAAAAAAGTGGCTGATGCACAGTTTGTTAAATCAGCATTCAGCTTCTGGCTTGAAGACAAGGTAAAATCATGTTGCAAACCCTAGATTGTGATCTGAATAAGCAGGCAGATGCAAAAGATAAGTCATTAAAGGAAGCTTTCTCAGCTGTCTCTGTGCTCCCAAAATGCCTGCTCTCACTGCAGTAATACCCCAGAGCTGACTTGCAGGGCACTGTCCATTCACTGTCTTCTTCAAAAGTAAACACAACTAAGCTGCACTCTGCAATGTATGCAAAACATCCCTCTTCAGTGGGGGTCTTGATCCTTACTCCATGGTTTGGTATAATTCCTTTCTCTATTCTCTGTTATACTGGTTTTCCACAGACAGAAACTCAGGGTATATACAGAAAAACCCACAGTACTCTACAACCAGGAATATTGCTTTGATAAGGGATCTTGGGGTAAAATGACACAGAGAATATTTATTTTAAAACTTTGACAAAACCCTAAGATGGGTATTGAAGCTTCCCATACAGTATAGGGAGAGTTAAACTTCATATGTGGTTGAATATTGCAAGTTTGGATATTAAAAATCTAATGAGACAGGCAAAGTTTAAACACTAAGTCATTACTTAATTTCATCAGTATCCTGGAGTTATAATAATTTTTTATTGTTCAATATAGTCATGAGTCTGTCTAGACTCCAGGAGTCCTAGTTCAAAAAAAATATTTAATCCTATAGAGAAGTAGATTTCTCTTTCACAAAATAATTTTGCCACATGTGGACTTATGTGGAACCTAAGTCTATGCTCCAGGTTCTTACTGTGTTTTCTTCACAATTTCTTTAACTTAGTGAGTCTATTACTGAAACTTTACCTCAGTGATACCTGAGAGATCCTCACATGTACATTACGTTTCACTCAGTTAAAAGCTGTTCTGTGAAGCAGACTGAAAGTCGCATCCATACTCACCTCAAGGGCTCCTGAAAAAATGTTTTCATCTTCATACGTCTATGACTGATAGAATGGCAGAAGAGCAGGGGGGACTAAGTGCTGATTAAAGCTCAAATGCTTTAGCTTCTATGATGGGTATAAAGGAATACATTGTAAATGACTTCTGAAAAAAAAAGAAAAAAAATCAGGGTAACAAATCAATACCTTCAGTAAAGTCAGGCATCATTTCTGGCTGAGTGACAAGTGTTAGGGCAATATATGAATAATCCTTTTGAGGAATAATTTCTAGGGCATATTGAGGTGATTACTTTTAAATTCAGTATATAATTATCAGTTAAATGCTACTGGAATTTTTATTTCTGCACAGAACAGAGTGAGGCAAACTCTGTGTCCAAGAGCTTACTTATAAATCTACCAATAATGCTGAAACCTACAGGTGAGTCTACAGATGACTGCTAATTTATGGAGTGGTGTATATATATGTAGGTATTATACAGGTATGTCTCTGTATACAGATTTAACAACATTTCTTTGTAAATGGATTACATAGCAAACCATTACCTTTTGAGGCAAAAAAAGTTGTAATTTGACAGATAATGCACAAAAACAAGAATGGAAAGAGTATACAAAGTTAAGTGTAGGGGGATTGGTTTGGCAGGAGAAAATGAAGTAATTCAGGACAGAAATGAGTCAAACAGGCTTCAGAGACTTTCAAGGATAAGGGTTAAACTCTTCAAATATATTCAAAATATGAGAGGCTTGGGACGATGCTAAAGGCAATGAGGAGACACAGTCTGAAAAGATGTAGATGTCCTCATAGAGAGGATTTGCTGGAAACCAGGACAGAACTATGTCTGTTTACGTGTGCACTGTTTGGGTGCCGCTTCCATACTTCTCTGTAGAAATAAAACTGATAAAATATGAAGTGTTATGAGTATTACTACACAAGGTAACACCTGTTTTGTAGTTTTGGGTTTTTTTTGCTTATTTAATAACAACAAGGCTTAAGAGTAATGGATTTAAAGTTCATTATATCATATACAAGATGACTGAGATCAGTGTCTTATTTCTTGTAGATGCCTGTTATTTTTCTGTTCCTTATATTGTGATATTTCAGTGGACAAATAATATAAATTGCTCAGAGGACACTGGAAAAACTAACAGTGATATAGAGACCTTCCTTGACTCTTCAGTGCTTATACAGAGTATTTGGAAAAATCAATGGAGCTTGTTCAGGATATCAGTGAGTGTTTCATCTGTATGATCTCCTCCAGTGCTCTTTGAAAAGACGGAGTGTGTACTTGATATCTAAAAGTCAGAGAATATTTTCAAATAGGAGGAAGGGAATTATTTTGTCTTGCTGTTATTTCCAGCTGCCTACATAATATGTTGCATTAAAATTCCATTTTTAAAATTACTATTTTTGCTTACTGCTATTTCTGAAATCCCAAAGAAGTGAAATTTAAATATTTCTGTTCTTTTAATTTTTTTTATTACCCCTTATATTTGCTCTAATAAACAGTGATATGGAGTCCTTTACTGATTTTTATTGTAGAGACTTCAAAAAAAAAAGAAATTTTACTAATCTAGGAAATTGAACCAGATAGCTCTTGAAATTAGGTGTTAATCTGTATAGCACTGAGGTTCTAGAGACTTCAGTAGCTATTTTTATTTTGAAGTAGAACTAATGTCCATTTATGTGACCTTTTCTCAGAAAAGGTTACTTTCTGAAAAATGAATTGAGCGCATATATGTAAACTTTGATTTTTCTTATGAACAAATATCTAAAGAATTGTTATTCTTCCACCTAATTTTTGTGGGGGGTTTTTAAGACATGACTGAAACAAATGTTTATGCAAGAAGCTGACTTAATTTTCTGTACTTCATTCACACACTAAAAGATAGACTCTTGTCTAAGTAGTTACTTTCAGTCTAATAATGGATATTCCACTTCTTAGATTCTGTTGGTTTACTCACACACTTTATCTAGTTTAAGTTTTTCAAAAGAGAGCATTGAGTTTCTATTGTTTTAGTTATTACTTCTAAACAATATTTTATTTTCTATTGTGCCACAGAGTAAACAAGAGGTTTTTATATTTGTAAATATATATATTTATAAATGAATGAATCAAAGGCTCATTCCCACTCTTCTGCAATAACTTCAATATGTCATTGATATAAAAAAGTGGGGTTGAGTTTAAAACAATTCATAGAGCTGATTATTATAGATTGTTTTAAAATATATTTTTTTGACAAGGCAAACATTTTTGTATTATTTTATTTTAAGATTAATGGTCTAGATGTAGGGAAGAAATAAATTGGATCAAATTATTAAAGTTTGACTATATAATTAAAATAACCAAGTGAAAAGTATTTTGCTTTGAAATCATAGAATGGTAGTAGTTGGAAGAGGACTCTAGAGATCATCTAGTCTGTCCATCCTGATAAAGCAAGACCACATAGATCAGGTCACACGAATCCAGATGGGTTTGGAAAACCTCCATAGAAGGAGACTCTACAACCTCCCATGGCAGCCTGAGCCAGTACTCCATCACACAGAAGTTTTTCCTTAAGTGAAACTTTTTTGTGTTTCAGCTTACCTCCATTACCCCTTGTGCCCTTCAAAGTGCCCAGACCTTCATTGTGTTGCATTTTCTTCTCTTACCTTAAAAAAATAAAAAGCATACTTTTTCAGTTTGCATCTTTAGCCTGCAGTTGTGTATGTTGGTGGTTTTTGTCATTTAGATGCTTTAGAATGGACATAGTTTAAGTGTGTTAACTTCTATATTCAAGATATCCAAGTATATGAACACTTGTATTAAGTGCTTTGCTAAACTAGCATTATGATTCTACAAGTGGATGTGTGCATAATGAAATTTAAAATTCTCTTAAATGCATTAACCCCAGCATTCTCTCTTTGCTGTCAGACATTTGTGTCTTTGGGGCAGTTCTTGGTTTTCTATTTAAATTTACACCACATTGATAAAGTTAAATCTAAGAAATATTTAGACAGAAAAATTTCTCAATTTGCGTATTTGTTTCATTAATTAAATATTTTATTTTTTGTACAATCCAACCTCTGATTGAAGATATGTTAAATTTGGAGACATTAGAGACTGGAGAAATGCACTAGAGAATTTTCTATGTGTGCGTACCCTTCCCTTGAGCTCTTCCAATGGCCACTATTGAGTAACCAATTCAATGGAGCCTTTTCCTGCTTTAATAAAACTATTCTTATGAGTATTTAATTAAAAGGCAAGGCCAAATGGCTTTCTTTGGTATAGCACAGAAGGCTATGAATGTCTTGGTCGTTGTTAACACATAGGATGAAAGAATTCTCATTAATGATTTCTGGTGTTTTTGTGAGACTTCAGTATGCAAGTAATATGTCGATATAAATTGTACCTCTCCAAACGCTATGATGCTGCATTCTGTCATGCTTTTTTAGTGGCTTCATATTTTATATGAATCAGTTATGTATTATCTTGTCTTAGCTGTGCTCATCTTAGTAATTAAGACAATTGAATAAATAATGAGAGTGTATATCAAAGACTTTAAATCATGAAAAAGAAGCAGCTTTTTTTATTATGTTGGAAACACTGGTATATTTTTTTATGCTGAGTCCTTTCAAATGTCTTGCTCGTGTGTAATGAAGATAAACATATTGAATTTGACTTAACAAGTGCCACCATGCCACAATATTCATCTTGCACAGACTTGAGGTACAAGTAAATATCACTGGGAGGCAAATGTGTTCTACAAATTCTATGTGCTCATGACATACATGTCAGAATTTAACTTCTCCAGCGCTGCCATCTTTCTTGACATATTCAGCCCATTTTCTGATTTGTTGAACTGTCAAGTCATACTTTGGAGTGTGTGCAGAGTAGCAGTGTATTTGTGTTTTGTCTCCTCTCAGTGTTTTTACAATTACAATTGATGATGTTAGTTATTCCATCTCCAAAGTAGCCTCTATTTTAGTATTTAGTAAAAATGTCTGTCTTTATTTGCTTATGTGAATACAGGTTTTTTTTTCATGAAATAGAGATACTTTGATCTGATGAGATTAATTTCTTCATCCTTTTTGAAGTTAAATGCCGAACTTATTCTGCTATGAAAGTGCAGCTCTGTGAAATCAGTGAGCTGTGGAAGCATTAGTCATTCTCTGGCCTTACAGATATTTTAATCAGAAAAGTCCTTTTGAAGTCCATTATCAAAGACAATAGTCTTTTATGTTGTATTACCCTATACATTTTCTAGTACTGAACAATAGAGAAAAAATGCAAAACTCCTACCAATGTCCCTTAAGTGTCCCCTTTTAGTCCAGTGCTCCAGGAAATGTTAAAAGCAAGAGGTGACTGCCATAAGAATGTAAAGAGAGAAAAAAAAAAATGCTCTCAAGTAATGTCTGTGCAATATTCTCTGGATTGGGAGCGGGGTGCTGATACATATCAGCACCATCACTCCCTTCCGAAGCCAAGGCACATGTGTACCACAGGAAATACATGTAACGCATAAACTCAAGAATCATAGAATGAGAGGGTTTGGAAGGGACCTTTAGAGATCATCTAGTCCAATCCCCCTGCAGAAGCAGGTCAACCTAGATCAGGTCACAAAGGAACATATCCAGGCGGGTCTTGAAGACCTCCAAGGAAGGAGACTTCACAGCCCCTCTGGGCAGCCTGTTCCACTGCTCCATCACCCTCATAGTAAAATAGTTTTTTCCTATATTTAAGTGGATTTTTTTGTGTTCCAGCTTCATCCCATTAATGGCATGTTCCTGCTATCTGTGTGATGAACACAAATACTATGAATTAGCCATTGCCTCCTGATGAGTTGGAGGAATTGCTGTCACAACTCACCCAAGTAAAGCAAAGCCATGGTAGGTCAAGAGAAGTTCAGACCTAGCAGATCTGACAAGACTTAGTCCTCAGGCCTCACAAATTTAGTATGAAGCTTATGGCTTATTTTTAACTATTGCAGTACTGAACTACAGGTCCAAGTGATTACAAGCTCTAGCTCTTTTGTATTTTCTGGAGATTTTCTAACTGAGGAGAGCCAGTTATTAGTAATAGAAACTGCAATAAATAAGATTTGTTTGTGAAGTCAAGATTACTTTTAATTCCATCAGTCTTGTTTGAAATTGCTTAAACAATCTCACTTTTGAAATAGTATTTTCTTGCTTTATATATTTATATTGGGAAATTGGAAGTGTGCAGAAAAGAACTACGAAGATGTTAGTCCCAAAGTTTGGCAAAGATAAGACTTACATGTGTGTGTACCATCTTTCTATTGTTTGCTGGTTTGTGTCTGTAGAGATTTTGAAAGTATCAAAGTATACTTGGTGAATGATTGTAGTGAAAAAACAGTTTGCAGAAACACTGAAGTTGAAAGCATATTTTCCACCAAAACACAGGTTATTTTCTGGTGATATTTTGAGGTTGGCAATATATTCATAAAAAATTTTGAAGTTTTGTTAGTGCTATGTTCAGGCTGGTTTTTTTGAAAGTAAGATCAAACAATCTTTTTTTATTATTTCTTTATAAAGTGCTAAATCTTAACCAAATCTTAATCTCATTGTATGATGAAGCTGTTTTGGTAGGGTCTGTATTTTTTCTTTGTTTTTCTCTTTGATGTAAATAGTGCTTATCACACTTAGCAACTGAATGCTCGGTCCTTAATTCATAGCAAATTTTTAGTGGTGTAGTAAATTCACTGAAAATGGATGTTTGATCTACACTTTTCTTGAAAGAGAGGGAAAAGAAGAATATGAACAATGTAGTTGAGGAGGTAAGGAAGAACATTTCAGATTCACTGTGAAAGCCTTGAACCACTGCAAATAAAGCTGATTGTTTTACGAAGGACAGAAGAACAAATCAGATTAAAGAACTCTAAATCAGAAATCACACAGAGACTGTTGACACCATTTTATTCAGCATGTGCAGCTGAGAAAAAAATATTTCTTCTGAATGTCACTTTTTGGGGTAGAAAATATTTTTTCGTAGACATTTTCAAGTTTATATGTAGCATGGAGAAGGTCAGAGGAGACTCCTAACATAGTACATTGCTGTGAGGAGCACTAACATAATAGATTGCTGTGAGCAATGATGTAGAATATGGAAAGAGGCTATATGCACAGAGAAATGTTAGTGCTCATTCTTGTTTCACATCTTCATAGTCCAGAATTTAGATGTCATCAGTCCATACATCAGGCAAAACTGCATTAAATTTTTGACAAATATGAGAGGACAGTATAAAAAGACAGACTGGAACTGCTGTAGGCATTATGCTGGGATTGCATTTGCACGTTGGTTCTGTAGCCAGAGAGAAAGGCACATACTTCAGAGAATTCTCATAGATTTTATAAAACAAAGTTATATACATGAAGACATTTTGGTGACATATGCAGAGAATGAAAGAAGGTAAGACTATGAGAGAAAGAGTGAGTTTAGGCTTGGTGCTTGAATCATAAGTATTAATACTGTGATTTACCAGTATGAGGTCTTGAAGGTTACATCCTTAAGTACATGTTTTCTTGGTCTGTCTCTCGTAATTTGTTTCCATGACTTTTTTTAGCAGTGACTAAAGGGCAATGTACTGACTTTGAAATATCTCCCAGGTATTAACCAGAAATCGTCAAAAATAGTTTAAAAATAACCTGAATGACTATTGGTTTTAGAGAATCACAATGATTCTCATAAGGTGTAAAAATGCACAGTATACAATGAAATACTAAACTTCAATAATAAGGAATTATTTAAAGGTTTACAAAAACTTGAAAGTAAAATTAATGATCTAATTTAAAACTATAGAAGATGGGAAACAGTGTCTAGGTTTAAACTGCTATTTTGACTAAGGTAGATTATAAAATCCTTCAAATTTGTGATCCTGAAGAAAGAAAACAAAAGTTGAAGGCCAAGTTGACTTTCAGCTTCAATCTAATTATGCCTTTAAATGTATGTTGCTTTGTGTTGTTTTAGTTTAAAATATTGATTTACATCCTATTGATTTGTAATGAAATAATATGTGCTTAAAAAAAATTAAGTCATGGCTTTGTCTTATTCCAGAGAATATTACTAATGCTTATATTGCATTATTTATAAAACTGTAATTTGATTCAGGAGCAGTAGAACAGGAGTACGGACTGTAGTGGAGTTACTATATTATTCTCAGTTGTTATGCCAATTCTCTTTTACCTTCTTGAGAACTTCTACTTGTTAAAGTCAAACTAAAGGTTCTTATTTACTTAAAGAAAATTTAAAGCTAGAGTTGAAAATGTTAAGCATTTTTCTGCAGCCTTTTTTTCACTTGTCACTTGAGTAACTGTGTCAGAGACAACTAAACAAGAAACTATGTCCCATGTAAAATCCCACATTTTCCCAGAAGCATCAAAAAGAGACATTTAAATGAGAAGATTTGTGATCTGTCTCACTTTAGACTTCACCTGAGCTGATAGTTTGAGTATTTCTGCTGAAGACAACCTCCTTTCTTGAAATTATAGGAAATGAATGACATTTAGGTTGTTTATTTAAAACTTTCCTCTATATATTGCAAAATAGCTTCAATTATGGAATCAAAAACTTTTGCTACTGTAATGTACTTTTTTGCCTGTCTCTTTACGGTAATGTTTCTGCTGTCTTCCTAATACTGATTGTAAATCCTTCAGGACAAAAGTTTGTGATGTGTTAGTTGCACTGAAACAACCAGAACAGTTTGGAGTAATTTGCTGAAAACACGATGATAAATGATGCTGTTGGTTGCTTCAGTAATGGGTGAAGATTATCAACATGCTCGGGACAATTTAAAGTTTAAAGATGACTGGAGATGCAGTATGGTAACTATATCCACTTTCTCTTATATACGTTAATGTTAAATCTTTAGCAGGTGAAGCTTGCAAACACTTTCTCCTTGAAAACATCAAAGAATGACAGAAGTTGAGAGTTTATGGTCTTTTGATTGTGACATTAATTTCATATTAATTTTTCTTCATAGCATCTCTTCATTTACACCCTAGTATTAAACTTCTGATACCTGCTATCTGCAACAGCTAGCGTATTGCAACACAACTGAAGCTATAGCTCAGGTCTCCATTGCCAACAGAGAGGCCTTTACAGCTTCAGCTTGAGAAGCAGGTTCTGGTTGGGCTCTGTAACAAATTTTCTTTCTCTGCACCAAGTATAGAGGATGATATGCAATATGCACTTCATGAGATATTTCTGGTCTTGTTAAAAAACTACTGTTCATTTTGTCCAGATAGTGGGAGAAGACATCAGGTAGAATGAGGAGGACCATGTGAGTACATAGGTAGAGTTTAGATATAAATATTGTTACAGTTTTATTATCTAAAGTGATATCATGACATAACTTTTCATTTGAAAAGATGTTGTTTCTTAAAAATAAGATGATATGATATCCATTTCAAAAGGGAAATAGATCTAGCCACAGGAATTTTAATCTGTTTACTGACCATAAAATAATGACAAATTGTGTTTTGCTGCTACAATGTAGGTAAACTTTTGTCTTCTTTTGTCTTCTTATGTTGTTTAAAATGCCAACCTTTTAACTTGTGGCACTTCTGTTACCTTTACAATTTAAAAACCAGTTCAGCACAGACTGAACCGGCTCAAAGGCCTGAGTTGTGCAGTTTTTACTGCACACCTGAAACCCTGGAAGATTTTCATGCTGATTTCATGAAAATAGGAATGGAAAACTTAAGTGTAGATTGAGTGTGTACAATTTAAGCTAAATTAATAGCCTTTAAAAATGAAAAAATAGCTGAAGTTTATTCTCTTGTGTTATATGTGATCCAAAAAGTTTCTTGTTAAAATGTGACAGTGCTTTATATTGGCTGTACATAAAACCTCCATGGTTATTATACAAAAAGAAAAGGCAAATGACAGTTGGTGTCAACGCTAAACAGCTTAGGGCAAACTATTTTCTCAATACGTATGTAATTTAATTGAAATGCAATATTTCATGAATATTAGAAAGTGAGGCTTTATTAAAAATGGCAAGGAAAATGAAAGCATGACTGTTTAGAGTAACAAGCAGCGCAAATTTATTCATTCAATACATCACTGAATTATTTAAAACTCAGCTTAAGCACAAGGTCATGGAATAATTTTGGCAAGTACGCACTTTTGCATGATGTATTTCCATAATTCCACTGCATCTATAAAGTTAATCACAGCTTTGGCATGCAAGCCTGCTTCATGTACTAAGCTGAGCCAGAAAAAAGCTCAGAATTAAAACCTAGGAACAAACTAAACTACTGACACTACGAATGATTTGTGATAGTTTAGAGCAGATGTGAGCTCCATAATACTGGCAAGTCTTAAAAATATTTCATTTACTAATATCCCATACTTACTTGCAATACGTATTTGCAAAGTGAATGCCTGTCACTGGTCTGGAGACACATCAAAATATATGTGTGCACACAAACACATTTAGATGTCATGAGTCTTCTTGAGGGCATGAGTGAGAGCTGACAAAATGTATTCTTTGGACTGCAGGGGCAGGAGTGATTGAGCTACCAATGGAAAAACTCCATGGAAATTGAATATATAAGATGAGAACTAGTATTCAGCTGACCTGAGTCCAGACTGACTGCTGACAACTCCCTGAAAACTACTACATTAGTAAGTAGCTTTCAAATTGTGTTGTCATTTCTAGGCTTCAAGTAAGATAAAATTATTTGTGTGACTTGCACAAGCCTTAAGGGTTCTTCCTAAGGTATATTTAAGATTCTGTGACAAAATTGAAGGTATCTGGAAGTTTTCAATAGAGTACGTGCATCTAGGATTTGCTTCCTATTTCTGTAGTCCTCCATCAATTTGATATTGTGAATTTGAGTAAGTTTCAGTGGATTCCCACGATCGTGATCACACAACGCTAGCTTGGACATAATCTATTCTAAACTAATTCCAACATGTCACTAATTTAAAGTATCTGCTGTAGCTGTTAAATGGTTATTGTTGAAGCTTGGACAATTGTTATTGCAGTCCTTACCAAATAATTTTAATAGTTCCAGACTAGCTTACCAGCAACTTGGTTGAGTGCCTTATGGATATCAATTGCAGATGTGCACCATCACTTGCAGAGGTGGCATAAAAATTGCTACTACGGAAACCTATAAGAATGAGATGTCGTTGATACTGCAGTAGTAGAGCTGCCTTCGAAGTGGCAGAGGACCAATATTACAACCTATATACAGTACTAATAATACAAACAATAATCTAGAAGCAGTGACATCCTTCTCCTCTGCATGTTTTGAGAACAATTTGCCAGCTGGAAATTGCTGGATTTACTTGGTGTTTCCCCTGTGCTGCCTTCACATACACATGCAGAGGAAGGGTTCAAACAAGAACACAATTTTAATTTAAGGCTTGGTGGACATAATTTTCTTTTTAGATAATTTTCTCAATTTAAGTGTTGTGTAATTTTCCAAATTAGTCTTAAAATTGATATAATTTATCTCAATATGCTCTCAGACCAGTACACAAATGACATGAAAGATATGATATCTATATTTTGAATACAGCCAGTATACCAAATCTATTTTAGGCACCTTTTATCTTTAGAATTGTTTAGTTTGTTGAGTTTTTTTGTTTGTTTGTTTTTTAAGAAGAATGCAATATTTAAAACAACAATAATACCAGAGTATCTTGATTCTACAGAGTTTGTTTACTATTTGAATTCTCAGATTTATTTTTCAAAATGTAGAAATTTTAATCTTGGTACCCTGTTCTGCTCCTAAAATGGGTCTATAGTAGTAATCTGAGTTTCTGCTGAGGTGATGTATATAGATAATTTATCCAATCACTATGCTGCCTTTAAGAGAAATTGCTTTATAAATTGATTTAGACGCCCAAATTAATACAAAAAATCAATGAGATTTTTATTATGTTGTTTCTATAGATACTTAAAACTGTATTATAAGTTGCAAGTGTGTTAGTAGTTATAAATTGCTGTAAGTAATTCTTGAAACAATTAACATCTTCAGAAATGGATAAAAGTTTCCTTTTATTGTGAAATCTTACAACATTTTTTTTTACTAGATGAACCAGCAGGAAAACCACTAGAAGGGTTAGATGATTTTTTTATTATTTATTTGGAATAATAATAAGTAATTTCTTCCACATTTTTGCGTGTTCTGAATAATGTCACTCAAGAAAATAAACACATTAGAGAATAGTAGTATCCTGTGCGAGCTTCATTATATAATGTCATATCACTGTGAATTTGCTATCTATTCAAAACTGAAATAGAAATTGCTTGAGTACAGTTAAAAGAATTTGCCATTTTCTTTGGTGAATTTGCCTGCAGAGAACCTATTCATATTCATCAGTTTCTAATTGCAGTTCTGTACATGACAAGTTGCAAAATGACTTATAACCCCATAGATTAATTGTGTAAGCTGAGAAGATGCATCCCAACAATTTAAAAAGCTTTATTTAATAACTTAAGGGTGATCTGTTACCAATTTATCATAAATTACATATTCAGTGCCACAAACCTGTTTTCACAAGCTGATAGGACAGGCTGTTAGAGCCTACCACAGTTACCGCAGAAAGATTTCTCTTGGATGTCAGTCAGAGAGATATCATCAATGTCCTGATAAGTCTTGAGAAAATTATACTTGAAGAACATAGTTTATGACTGAATCAGGACTGAGTTTGGTGTTGTCACTGTACCCATGTTAAACTTCTGCTGTTGAATTGGTGCAGGAGTGCACTTTTGAGGAAGAACTCCATCACACCAGTTACTGTGCTTTGGCCGCTATGGCCTGAATCAGAATTCTTTTGAATGAAGATAAACTACAAGGTAACGCATTTGGCCAGTGATTTTTGTAATAAACAAATTGCATTTTTCACTTCTCTTTTTAACATTCCAAAGAACTGAGAGAAACAATCTGTACAAATGAAACCAGGTATAGACAGCTCAAATATTATCGTTGGAGCGCTCAAACTGAGCACTAGCACACTTTTCATTAGGAATTAATTCCATCTTAAAAATGTCAAAAATGCATCTGTGTCTGTTAGGTCTTGGAAGCAATCAAGTGGAGGTGACTTTCTGCCTAAATCTGTGATCAGCTTATTGGGGATGACAGCAAAGCATGTTATGCGTGCAGTTCCACATTACAATAAACAATAATATTCAGTAAGATAATATCCATGTAATTATTTTCTTTTTCTCACAGTCAGTCTCATCAAAACATCAGCACTACCAAAATTCTTGGCATTGTTTTCTTAAGTACTATGGTCACAATAATTAATCTGTTTATCGTATCATCTCTTAGTGGATTTAAGACCCATGAATAATAATTTTAGAAATTGTTTGTTTGGGTTTTTTAAATATAGCTGTATATAAGGTTCCATTTGAAATTGCAAGAGAAAGCTCTACAAAATTCTGTGGAACATCTTTAGCTGTATTATATTATGTGCCTTACTTGTTGGCATTTAAAAATACTAATTTAGAGCTTTCTGAGAGGACAGCAAACATCTTCTGTTTGCCTTCAGCCTAACAGTTTGTTGTTGACTTTCTATATTCATTTAGCTGAAAGTACAAAGAAACTGTCACTCTGATGTTATATTTTGACTCCAAATGTTAGAAAAAACAGAGCAAATTATGCCTACCAAACATGCAGAGTCTTTGCTGTCACAAGCAATATATTGTCTTAAAACAGTCTCTGTTAACTGTATGATTCCAATGGGAGTTCTCACTGCAAAGACATCTGTATAAGAATCTAATATATAAGACATGTATTATCTGATTTTATTGCCCTTTCTACTCCTGAGTTTTACAAGACAGACAGTTCACAGGAAAAGGATCAAGAAAAAAAACTCTAAAAAGATTGTAACATTTTTCTAAATTACTCTTTGACAGTACTTAAGGGAGTGTATCCTATCCTTAAGCAACTGGCTTGATGTCATTCCCTGAAGATTCTGCTAAAGTGGTTCTTGTGTGACAAAACAGATAATAGTATTGGGATTTTGAGATGCCTGTTCTTCTCACCCATAATTTAAGTAGTCTTAGGAGGAGCACAAACTAAGCTATTTTTGTATTTAGTGAAAGCCTCTCTTTAAAGGTGAGTCACAAACAGCAACTCTTTCTCAGATCATATCCCCAGCTGTTTATGCATGTATCTTCCTAACAATACTTCCACTGAAGCAATTAACCCAGATAACCACCCTCCAAAATCAAAGCTCTGTTCTATTGGCTCTCTTTCTCTCCTTTTCTGGACTCTGCAGATCCCTAGAGAAGAGCAAGAAACAAAGAAAGAATAGGGCTAGGCTTGGAGGAGAAATCACGGTTGTCCTTCAGAACTAAACTTTAGGCGAAAAGGGTAGTTCAGAATTTTCTGCTGATTTTTCTACAGAGCTATTCCAGCCGTGCTCAGGTAGAGCATAGGCTTATCTGAGTGGGCTGTTGATCTCACAGGTCTGAAAAAACTGACACTGCTTTGAAGAGGAAATAACTCCACGAAGGAGACCTTGATCTCAGCCTCTTGAAAAATCTGTTCCATTGGGAATAGAACTTACTACCTCCTCGGAGTGAGATTTTTCCCCAGAAGGGCCACATTTCTTAAGATTCCTTCATGTGATTTTACAGGAAGAGGAAATCTGAGCCTTGCCCACAGAGCTGCCATTCCTACTGATGAAAAACAAGTGGTAGTCATGACAATAAAGTTGTGACCTACTGGAAGCTACTGAGGGGACACGGATGACCTCAGCACTACTCTTACTGAATGATGGACAGAACTGTAGTCTTTACTGTCTCATTTGAAATTTTTTTTTCTGTAAAAGATTGTAAGATGCTTGTTCAACTTCAGAAAGGAACAAAGATGTGATTTCAGTGTATCAAATGGAATATGATCCTCAAACTATCCACATTTTAAATATGACATCTAGGTTGTGAATGCAGCTATATTTAGTTCTGCAACAAAATCCCACACATTAATGAAAACAAGCGTTTGATTTTATGGTCTTGTGCCAACATAGAGTTGTTTCTCTGTGCATAGATAGCTTTGTTATACTCTGTGAAATGAAGAAAAACTACTCATCTTAAATGCCTCTCTAGACGTTGTGAAGCTACAGATATTTCTGTGAGATAAAATATAACAGAATCAGAACTGAGCTAAATGGTGGTCTTGCTTGTTAAAATGATATGGAAGATTAAGCTGTGAAAATCCCTTCTGTAACCTTGATTTATGAATAAAACACTACTTGTTCCACTGGTGGGTGAAATTAGAAAATGCAGAAGAAAGGAAAATGACAGCTATCAGTACTTACGAAGTTATGTCGCATTGCAAGCTCTATGGGACAAATTGTAATCTATACTCTCCAAAAGAAGACTTTCAATTCTAATGACCAATATGAATACACAAATAGAGGACGTCCCATGTTTTTAGAATACCTTTTAATCAGCTGTACCTCGAAGGCCCTATATCATAGTTTTTTTTCTTATCATTTGTTTTAAAAATAGACTGTTTTCTCTACTAGCATGTCAGGGGCACTCCCTCAGTCAGTAAGATTTCAGATTCCCATTAGTGATGTTTCCTTCCCTAGAGATATATGGCCTCCTTGGCACACTAGTCTCTGTTCTTGCTTTCCTATTAGGTATTGCCTTGTGCTACAAGTAGACCACGATAGGAGTTGGCAAAGGCTCATTTTACTCTCCATCATATGGATTTTATGTCATTATAATGTATTAGTGCTCTTAATATCTTCACCTTTCTAAATAGCTATGCTGGCAGATTGTTCTGTGAATTTGTTTACAACTTGCTCCCTTGATGGGAGTTGGATACTCTCAAGAGCCAAATGAAAAGAAAATGTATTTAAATGCCATGGGCACCTCAGTGGCTCCTGAAATATAGTAAAGAAATGTAAGGAAATACAGTTAACATTTACTTCTTTTTACATTAAATTTACATGTCTGTCTCCATTTATGGCCAATGACAGTGATTGCACGTCCATATTTTAAATGAAAATGTTGAACAGATGCACTACATGCTCATCATTAAGATATTCTAATAACCCTGATATGTAATTTACAAGTGACAATTACTTTTTAATGGCTATTGTGTTATACACAAAATTAAGGCAAGTCAAAGAGGAATAAGTTCTAAATAATATTATGTGAGTAGACACCACAAATGAAGAAACCCAAAATTTTCACAGGCTAGAAAAATACTCGATCTTCTCTCTACAAAAAAGTGAATCAGATCCAGATACCATCACAGATGTGTGATGTTCCCTCATCTTTCCAGGCGTTGGAGGTGAGGCTGAGTGATCTGTAGTATCCTGGGTCCTCCTTCTTGCCTTTTTTGAAGACTGGAGTAGCATTTGCCTTCCTTCAGTCTTCAGATACCTCACCTGGCCTCCTTGATTGATTAAAAATGATGGAGTGGCTTAGTCATAAATCAGCCAGCATCCTCAGCACTTGTGGATGCATCCCGTCAGGACTCTTAGATTTATGAGTATCCAGCTTGGCCAGCAGGTCTCCAACCTCGTTCTCATCCATGCTTTCTGTTCTCCATACTATTCTGCTATCCTCCAAGGACTGGATTTCCCAAGGACTGTCTTTGGCTGTGAAGACTGAGGCAAAGAAGGCGTTCAGTAGTTCTGCTTTCTCTGCATCCTCTGTAACCAGGGCACCCTCCTTGTTCATAACGTGGTGCACATTCTCCCTAATCTTCCTTTTGCTGCTGATGTATTTCCTTTCCCAAATTTAATTCCAAAAGGTTTTTAGTTTTCCTGGTTTTGTCCCTGCATACTCTGGCAACATTCCTATTACACTTCCCAAGCAACTAGGCCCTTTTCTCACCTCTTATAGATTTCTTTCTTCTCCTTGAATAGTTCCAGTAGTTCTTTTTCCATTCATGTAGACCTCTGGCCTTTTTTTTCCTGATTTTTTACTTGTGGGGACAAACTGATCCTGAGCTTGGAGGATTTAGAACTTGAAGATCAACCAGCTTTCTTGGACACTCCTATCGTCTAGAATCCTATCCCATGAAATTCTTCCAAGCAGGTCTTTGAAGAGGCCAAAATCATCTCATCTGAAGTCCAGGTCACAGTCCAGCTTGAAGTCCTATTTCTTTCACATAAGATCTTGAACTCTGCCATCTCCTGGCCACTGCAACCAAGGTTGCTTCCAACCTTCACATTCCCAACCAAACTTTCTTTATTTACTAGCATAAGGTCCAGCAACACATTTCTCCTTGTTGACTCCTCAACCACTTAAGGCAGGAGGTTGTCTTCAATAGAGTTTGAAATCTGTCAAATAGTGCTTGAAGATGTGCTAAAAGTGTAAAAGAAATTTTTTTTAACTTGATTTTGATATAAATTTAGGTAATCTGTGGGATTACACAAACTAAAACTATAAATTTGTGAAAAAAAAAAAAAGTTTTGCTTTGACAACTTGCAATATTCTATGTCCTTCAAGCATGACTGTAACTAGAGACCTTGTAAGGTTTGCATGGCTTTGACAGTGGGAGTGAATCCTGAGATTTTTCAGGCCAGATATCACACAACTGAGGCAGGGATTAAGCAATCCTTACACTAGATCCAACTCATAATGAGTCTTTAAAGGCCCCTTTGCCCCAGTATGTCCTCAAATAGGAAACTGCACAGTAATGAATTACTTTAGAACTATATAGAAGTCAAATTTACTAACAAATTATTTTATAATTCTTCATTTCTTTCCCTACCCATACTTGAACATTTACAGGGAGACCAAGATGTTTTGTCTTTCAAAGATTTTAATGAATGCCAGAAAATTTCTTGCAGGTACTGAGGCATGAATAGATTGTATTCCTCTAGAATTTTTCATTAGGGCTTTTCACTGGGCTTCGTACTTTCATCTAGAAATTTTGTTTCCAAATAATTATACCTGCAGCATTTGCAGGAAAAAGAAACAGTTCTAAATTTCCATTGCAATTTTAGGTTTGATTTTTTTTTTACCAGCAATCATGCCTTGATGACATGAAGATAGAAGCAAATATGTCATCAGTTATGATGTAAGTTGTCAAAAGATTTGCAGTGGAGAATTTCTTGAAGAAAGGTACATCAACAGACTGAAAAATAATTTTATTTCTCACTGATTTTTTTTAATAGTACTGCATTTGGAATATATTAATAATTTGCTTCTTTTAATAATTTAACATGTTATGTTATAGATTGAAATTAAAATCTCAGAAGAAATAAGTTCTGAACCCTACTGAGCTAAGATCATACTTGATCTTGAGTATGTGCTTGAGGCATCCACTAATTTTAGTCTTGCAATCAGATGGAAAAGTTGATTGTCTGCTGTTTCCTTGAATAAATTCACTGGATTGACTGAGTTCATGGAACAGTGACTCAGAAGGAACTGTTTTTGTTGCCTTCAAAATGAAAGTGTAGAAGCTTGGTAAGCTATTTTCCACGTAATAAAAGAACAGTAAAATAACATAAGTGTTGTCTAAGTAGTTAGTTGAAATTGGTACAAATCATATATGAACACACTTCCCTGAACTGACAGTAATTGCCAACAGCAATTTCTTTACCCTCCATGGCTACTTAGATGGAGAAAATCTCTGCATGTTCACAAGCTTTGCATGGTAAGAATAGTGTGTTAATTATTTTATTTATCTGTGAGCAAGTCAGAGTTTATGGCTTGCTTTTTTTTTCTCATTAGCTGAAAACATATGTAGCTTTTTTACATTCTTGTACTGTGAAGAACATGAGGAAGAAAGTAATAAGCAGGTGCTTTGTTTAATATATGACTGTAGAACACGGATTTCCTGTTTCATTCATTATTTCATCAGTATTCAATAATATATTTGTAAATTCTGTAATATCACTTAAATTCTATTGTATCGCCCTAAAGGCTCCAGACTCTGTTGTGTAATTAGATGAACTTGGAAGTTCTGAAAAGTGTTCAACTTACAAAGACATAGAAGTGTTTAAATATTTTCTTCTCCATTTATACTTGAATTAAACTTTGATATCTTAATGTCATATACACACTATTATGGTTCTTAAATGATCGTTAATTTTCTACTTGAATGTTTTTGAAGTTCAGACTGTCAGCTATAAACTCTCTTAGCAGCAATTAAAACTACTGCTACTATTTGTAGTAGCATGTATAAAATACACTAAAATTCACATAGCTGTGCTTAGTAAGATAACTTATTAAAAACTAGACATGGCTGAGAAAAGTAACAGATTTCTATTGTGATATTTGACCAGATGGAACTCTGTTCTGCAAGAAATTGTGCTCTGCAGTAAGCGAGCAAACAATACCAGCTGATAATAGAAGCTTGGGAAAAGAACTGGGTGCTGTTTTGAGAGCACTTCTTGAGTGAGGAAAGGGAAAGACAACAATGAACAAAAGAGGCTGTGTTAAACACTGATGAAAGATGATGCCAGGTGTTTCCATGGCTCAGCATAAAGCGGGTTTTAGGAGGGAATGAAAAAAAGTACCTTTTTCATATATTATCAGATAAATCACAGAAGCAGTTACCAACTCAAATGTACTGTCATTTCAGCTACGTACTGCAATGGATAGCTGCAGCTTGAGATGGTTACCATTCTCAGTGGAACAGGAATCGAGTCTGAATTGAAGTATCAACGCTCTCAGGCTCTTCTTGCATTTATATCCCCAGATGACAGTGAAGTACTGGGTGAGTGCCATAAAAACTTGTCTTGCTAATGTCTGTTTGTCATGGTTTGGCCCTGCTAGCACAGAAGAACCATGACAGTTTTTCACTTGGTGCCCCCATTCACCGACACCCTTGTTAGGATGGCAGAGACCCCAGCAAAAGGGAAATAAAAAGATAAGCAAGGTTGTTGTAGATTAAGACAAGGGCAGGGAGGACTCACTGCCAATTATGGTTCCATGCAAAACAGACTCACATATTCAACTTAGAGGGGAAAGTAGGAAAATTTATTCTATTATCTAAAAGAAACAGAACAGAATAAAAAGGCAAAAAGGGAGTAGGATGATGAGAGAATTACAACCAGCACTTTAAGATCTCCCTCCCCCATCCTTTCTTCCTTCCCGGGCCCAGCTTACTGCTCCAGATATCTCTACCTCCTCCCCCGTCAACGGCTCAGGGGAGCAGGGAATGGGGGATCTGGTCAGTCTCTCACAGATGGTCTCTGCCGCTTCTCTCTTCTCAGAGGAGGACAACTTCTGGCATTCTTGCCCTGCTCTGATATGGTGTCCCTCCTATGGAACACAGTCCTTAATAAACTTCTCTGATGTGGATTCTTCCCAGCAGCTGTGGCTTCTGCCAATACAGGGTCCCTCACATGGGACACAGTCCTTAGTGAATATCTCTGGCATGGAACCTTCACCACAGTTGCAGTTTCTGGAGATACAGGGTCTCTCCTTTGGGACACAGCCTCCTCTGGCCATAGTTTTAATGAAGAGAATCGCTACCCCCCTGACTTAGGGTCTGTAACAAAGTGATTGGGTCCCTCCCATGGGACACAGCCTCCTCCAGCCATAGTCACTGTGTCTGGCATGGAGCCTTTAATAAAGTGAATCACTGCCCTGGCTCGGGATTCTTAGCAAACTGAGTCTCTGCCCCTGACTCGGGGTCATTATTAAAATAAGTCTCTGTCACTGATGCAGGGTCTTTAGCAAAATGCAAACAAATCACAGCTTCACCAGTCCTCTCCACAGGATGCAGGGAAGTCACTGCTCCAGCACACCTCCTCCTTTCCTCACTGACCCTGGAGTCTGCATGGTTGTTTCTCCCCACTCCTTGCACCACCACCAACTGGAGCTGAAGAAGGGGCAGAAGAAGGAAGAAACAGGAAGAAACCTCCTCTTCTGGCTTCTTAAAGTTGATTATGTAGACATCTAATTGACTCAGCCCCATAACATGCCAACCAGAGGTACTACAGAGAACCCATTAAATGACTTTGAGGGAAGGCAAAGACAAATTAATGTCTCAGCAGTCAGTGCACAAAATGATATATCCAAAAGAGAAAAACATAGAAATAAATGAATTAGGGAGGCTTCAAAATCAGAAGAAAACAAGAAAACTCGAAATAACTTCATGCTGCCTGAGGCAACAATTAACAATCAGACAGGAAATATTTGTGGAAAGATGAAGTATAACTCTAATCCACTGAGAGAAATGATTAAATTAATCAAATTTCTGAGGTGAGCATCAGAATACTATCAATTTGTTTTAATATCCTTTGAGATGTTACTTTTAAATAGATAAACTTTTCTAAACACAGAAGAAAGTAGTCATTTGTGATACCTATCAATCACTGCTTGGAACACTACTGTAAAATTTAGGTAAGTCTGCAAGATTAAAATCAGTACAGTAAATACCAGTGAAGAAACGAAATAGAGGACAGCAGCATATTACTTTTATTTCATATACATGTGTATCTTTCTTTCTACCTTTGAGAGGTCTGAATATCTCAACTACTCTAGTATAAATTCATGAATTCTTCCCTTGTAATCTGTGTACTTCAGTTTTTACTAAACATAGAAAAAAAAAGTGTATAAGTTTATCAGCACAGCTTTGAATAAAACTATTTTCCTGTCACATCAGCTTTCTCATATTTTAAAACTGATACCATTCTAAGCCAAAGATGAAATAAAGCTGTTGAAATGTCATAATTGAAAATTAGTTAGTTACTGCCTTTAAAATAAGGAAATTCTGGACCATAGGATACCTGATTTTTGGATCTTTTTAAGGACAGCTGAAAATTTGAGCAGCTGCTCTGAAACAACTGAAGCAGTGTTCAATATATGAGTCCAGGTGCCCAGCATCAGAAAGAAAACTCTACAAAGTCAGTCTTGTCCTGTCTTTCCCAAGAAATATTCATCTTTTCAGCAGATGCAAAGTATTGTCACCAAGCAGTGAGTCAACATGTATCAGCTAATCCACAGTAACTGCTACATACAGTTAGATTATAACAAATGTAAGATATTTCAAGTTAGCATAACTTTTTCTGATTATCCAAGTATTTTTCCTAAAAAGGAAATAACATTGGTCTTGCCAAGAACTTTGCTTCTATGTCCAGTTATAAATTTAAAGCTTAAACAATCAAACTATTTAACATGTGAAAAATGTCAACTCTTTCAAAGACCGAGGAATGACAGCATAACTGAAAGTGTGCAACAAGTAAAAGTGAAGTTAATAGATGGCTTTTTAAAAACTGAGGAAAATGGGGAACTCTTCTTTACAAAACAAATTGGCAAATGCCATTGAAATGAAACAGTTAAGTAAAAGCATAATTTCATCCTCAATTTCATTCGTCTAATCAAGATAATGAGTAATTAGTTGCTTAGAACTGGATAGTAGATTGGAGAAAAACAGATTAAAATTTTTAGTAGTTGTTTACTATTCAAACAGTAGGACTGTTACATCTCATTTTAGGTCTCTAGGACAAAAATGTCCCTGATCAGCTTCACCCTACACAATACAGTAGTTGTTCTCCAATTATATTTTCAATAGTAAAGTTTCATTTACAGTTATGATTCTACATATAGGTTTATGTGTCTATATCTGTAAACTGTTTTTCCAATTCCAGAGATTTGTTCATTTAAATATAGCTTTGGTGTTGTTTCTGCTAAGATTATTATTCCAACTCCTTTGTTTTTAAAAAGTTTTCGGAAAAAAATACAATTCAAAATGCTTCTTGTGAAATCCAGTAGTAATTTTTTGAACTCCAAATATTTCCTGGTAGGAAATCTAATAAAATGAATATATTTAGTATTTTGCCATAAAGCAAATACTTCATGTAAAACAAAACATTTTAGAATCATTTTCTTCTGAATCAATACAGGACAAACAGATTTGTTCTGAAAGAAGGCAGTTTGATTTCCCTTTTCCTGGAGAACATTTGTCATATCTATTCCGTTCCTAATATCTGGCAAGCCATGGGTCTGTATGTTGTGATGTGAGATCACGTACCTTGTCAAATAAATACAGATCCTGCACTTCAAAGCTCAACCTCTATGCAGACAAACAATCAACTACAAAGAGACTGTGTGTATGAATATAATTATGTGATTAAGTCTTAAAATGTTTTTCCCTTCCTGTAAAACATGAATACTGAAAGCACCTCTAAAAAAGAGTAGAGGTAGAAGGAAAAAAAAAGAAAAAAAACATTTTGTGTGGTCTTGCAAACTAATCAGAAAGAGTAAGTGAAACATGGATGAGAGACTGCTCATATTGCACAGATGTTTATTTTGCTTTGAAAACAACACTGTGTATTTCAGTCATAAGAATATTGAAAGTCCAGCTCTGACATTCTTCAGGAATTTGTAAAATGGTATTGTTAGCCAACTCAGAAAATAGCTTGTGGTTTGGGCCAAAACTAAAGTCACTCTCTCAGAATGTCATATTGCAAGCAATGAATTAGAAATAAGTAATTACATCATTCTAGCCTAATCATATAGTACTGGATGGAATTAATATATGGTTAAAGCAATCCAGATGGCCAAATCATAGATATTTACCTCCAGTTTACATGATATAGTAAGTTCATTTTAGACACTAAACCGGACAGGTGGACACAATTCTGTAGAAGAAGCAAGCCCATCAGTGTGGTTGTTACAGGTGAATGTACATCAGAGGAGTTTGTAATGCTGTTCATGGTCCTGAAAAATTTAGGGGTCTGTCCATTCTTTGTTTCATCGTTGTATTTTGAATATTTATGGAGGTGTGTTGTTGGAACTCTGAAAATATCCAACACAATATTTGGACCATGTCTTTAATAACATGCATCAGCTGTTGTTCAGTCTTGAATTGGTCAGGCAGTTGGATTGAATGAATGGTTCTAGGATGCTTTCAAAGGAAATTTTCTATTCTATCATGCTGGTGATAAGAACAAAAACTACAACCAGTCTGTGACAGATTAATGTCAGTATCTCTGCATTATTTTCTACTTATTAATGTGACTTTTTATCTATAGTATAAAACCTATAAACTGAAACAGTGTTCTGTTTGAGGAAAATAGGTTCTCTAGAGGCACTCAGGTTTTTGTGGAGACAGATCTTCAAATAGTTTAAGGTCTCTTAGGTTTGCTCTTTTTCCAAGCCTGGCTAAGCTGACATATTGTTTTATGTGGCTGATCATGGACATTTTTTTTTTCAGTTAGGCTGGTTCACCAATCACATTCACATTGTCGCTGTGTCAGTGCAACGAAGATATGTTACATGGTGAAAAAGAAGTGGCTTAGATCAGCAAAGAGCTGGGAAGTGTCCCAAAAATGTGCATTGAATTATGGCCTTAAGGTTTTGACAAAAGACTGCAGAGCCAGCATGCCCAGGTTTCCCCTCCATTATAGTCCCCCTGGCCATTTCCAGGTTTGCACACTTGGTTTCCTTCTGGAGAGTTAGGCTGAATGATAAGGACAAGGAGACAACAGGCTGATACCCACCCTACCTCCCAGGATCCTTCTGTGCCTGACAACTGTGAAATGCGCCCACTTTATACCATTTATGCATACCCTGTAGACCAAGGAGTCTGCAGTCGTAGAGGAAATATACGATAGAAATGGAAATGGATTGTAGGTTTTTCAGGTGAATAGATTGTAACTGGTTGAGAAATTCTTTGGCAGATGGGAACGTGTAGGGGCCGCAGAGGCAATACAGCCAGGTTTACATCATTGCCCAAGCCCATAGCTGTGCTCTGAAAATCCCTGTCTGCCTGACTAATTCCTCTCAGAGCAATCAGAATACTCTAAATTGCTTTTTAGGAGCAGACTGACTCATGCTAGTCTGAGATTCAGAGTTTAATCTCTCAGTGAATTTTGTTGTATTTAAAGGTCCCTGGATAGACAACCTATTTCTTCTGTATCACAGACTTATTCTTTATTCCTAACAACTTTTCTTTCCATGATTTCCTGCATGTTTACTTTTCTTCATTTATATATTTATTTGTATTCATTTTCTTTTTTCATCTACATAATGTGGCTGATACTTGTTATACACGTTACTACAGAGAAGTCCTTAACATCTAGTATAAATAAAATATAAACAAGAAGCATGTATAATTCCTGGCCAAAGTTTAATGCACTTGTTTAAAAAACACCCTGTATGCATATCTCTGTTCACCAGTAGTCTTTTTGGGCTTGTTTTTTGTGTATTTTTTATGAAAAAGTTTTTATTGATCTTTATATATATATATGCATTTGTGCCTAGTTGTGACAATCTCTCATAATTATTTAAATAAATCTTTAAATGCAGTCCCTCTCTCAGTGTAAAAAAACTCGGCTAAGCCACTATGTGTACACCTATAAGAAAAATCAACTACTAGTCTTAGAAGGTAGATTTAACAAAAGAATACAAATATGTCCTCTTTAAGATAATGGTGTATGAGATCATAAATTGATCTGAAAGAGCTGCTGGCAGTCTCCTGTTTAACTGTATTAGGTTTGTCTCCATTAGATCAAAATGCAGGAGGCTGTATCTCTGTCTGAATGTCAAATTCTCATTCAGCAGCACAGAGACATAAAGTCTGTATGAGTAAACATGCCTATCAAAGATGAGATTATTAAACTAACAATAATAACAAAAAAGCAGGAGCATAAAAATGTCTCCTCCTAATTGCATTAATGTCAAATCGTCATGGTATTAATGGTGCTGATTATATCAGTGACATCCTGCCCTATGTTGTTATTCAGTTCTATATCTTGCTAATAGTTAAAATGCTAACATAGATCTAGTTAAAAACATCTTCATTTATTAAAATTAAGAGAAAATACAGTTTTTACTCTTGTCAAGGTCCATGTCAGCTCGAGAATTTAGATAATTCTCTGCCACAGTCTGCCTTGTCCATTTCTCTTCTTTCCAGTTAATAGAAACATATTTTTCCCTATCATAAACCAGAACAACTTCCAAAAGATAAGAATTTGTTTTGTTTGATTTTCCCCATGTATAATTCTTACAAATCAATCCAAATCATTTTACACAGAATAAAATATACTCCTAGCAAGGCAGATGGGATAGACTAGGAATGTAAGACAGAAAATGTTGGGAAAGATATTGGAGAAAGGAAAAGACAATATAGGATTCTCATTGCAGAACATTGAGAGAGAATAAAAAATTGGAATTTACATATTCAGAATTCCATCCACTCTTAATCACAGGTGGTTGTTTTGGACATTGGTTTTGTACAGTGGAATAGTGAAGAAAGGATGGTTTCCCTGATGGGAACAGCTGGTAATTGTTCCTAGATGATGGGATGTGCTGCAGTTTCTGCTACACTAACAACTTAGAAACAACTATATTGCATCCACTTTTTCTCCCTTTTTTAATTGCCATTTATGATGCTAGGCATAATTAAAACCATTTTCAATCTCGTTTGCCTAACTTATTAAAACTTTGTCTTTCCCTTCAATTGTGGTGGAGTTTTTTTTCCTATTACTTTTTCTTTTTAACTAAGTTCTCCTCCTCTAGCATCTTTATGTCTGCCTTTCTTGATGCAGTTGGAGCATATGCTTCCATTCTGTTTTCTTTCCTACAGCCAGTTTCTTTGTCTGAGTCTAACTTCCACTGATACAGAGCAATTTTCAGGCGATTTCAAGCTCGCCTCAATTTGTACATGCACTTTTTTCCATTTATAAACCTGTATCTATGCAAATCAAGTATTTAGGTGATATAGACTAGGTTCATACAAAGGACAATGACAATGAAACACTCTGCATTACAAAATTTAATTTTAGGTGCCCAACTGTGTTCTAAAATTTATGTTTGATGGCCATGCTTCCCTATCAACTACACAGGATTAAAGAGGGTTCACAGAAGTCAAGCAGATCACTGGAGTGCCTTTGAAGATAGTCATCAGATGGAGACAGCAAAACACTCTCAAAAGACAAGATTAATTATTGAGCATGCAGAGGTGTATATCCCCTTTTAGAAATAACCAGTATGAAATTCTTTTGTCCTAATAAAGGAAAGGTTTTTTCTTTCTTTTTTCCTCGACGACAAAACAACCAACCAAAAAATTTCCATGCTACTAGGCTTGAGTATTCCCTTGACATTGATTTTGAATATACTCTTAGTTCTGACTTCCCAGAGGAGAGAGGGGTGTGCAGCAGGAGACGGGGGTAGAACACATTAAACATATTCTCTGCATGTTTAGTGCTTTGTACTGTAGCTGAAGGTAATTTGTTTTTCAAACCTTGTTGAGACTTAGCAGTAAAGTGGATATTGAACTGCTCAGTGGTATCAGCAGTATAAAGCTGTATTATCCATATGACCGATGTCAGAAAGATATGTACTGTATAGCTTTTCCTAGGTGAAACTGATTTTTTGAAGTAACTAATGAAATAATAATGGGTTTAATGAATGGCAGTTGGGCTAAATGATCATGGTTAGGTCTGTTCCAATTGAAATAATGTTTTCTAAAGTAGCAGGACTACAATAGTCATTTCAGTGACAGCTGAGACTGTAGACCACGTGCAATGGGCACTATGGAGTCTGGCATATGTTTACCCATTTCCTGCAATGTAACTTGCAAATTAAATTTTAGAGTCGGATTTTTTTTTGTTTCCTGTTTTCTTTGTTTGGGTTTCCCTAAAGCTGAAGTCCAGGACAAGATTCTGTTTATCTATGACTTATATAATACTGAAAGCCAGACTTTTTATAATCAGCAATATAGAGAACTCATTTTAAAACAGTTCTGGTGGAAGTCCATTGATTAGTATAAGGTTCATGTGCTATGAATGTAAGAGCTTGCATCCTTTTGCTTTTTGTTTCTATTACTTCTTCTTTTTTTACCTTTTTTTTTTTTCCTCCTAGTTGTAGTGTTATTTCCAGTAAAGGGCAGAGAAGCAAACTAGCAGAGTGTTACAATAATAGTCTTGTTTCTTAGTCCTTAGTGGTTGTCTGAAGTTAAATGTGCCATTTTATTTTTTTTTCCTTGAGAGGTCCTTCAGGATGTAGAGTTTAACACACAAGAGGTAAATAGCCTTCCCTGTTCTCAATTTGTAGAATAAGTGATTTTGTAAATTGAGTCTGGAAATAATGAGTTGTTTTGTGCCATTCAGACTTAGTTTTCAAGAAGGAGTCTCAGAAATCCCATAATCTACCACTGCAGATTTGCTAATACAATATAAAATCAGAGGCCTTGGGAGTGGTCCTTTTTTTCTTCTTGCAAGGTGTAATGTTTGATAAGTTTAAATAAGTAAATGAAATTTAGTGATGTCAATTCTGATTTTCTTCACCTAAATACTATAATAATAAATGTCATTATAAGAAAATAAGTACTTATTTCTACACTAATATACAGAGGGTACAGTCTAGAACTGTGGCATATAGTGATCTACTTAAACATAGATCTGTTAAATTACTGCTTCTGCCATAGTCACAGCCTGAGCCAATGGCCAGTCACAAGTCATGGTCAGGCAGAGGTTAGGGTCTAGCTTGGGCCAAGGACTATTTTCAGGAAGCATCTTAGATACAACTATCTTGTTTCAAAGGGTATGCAAATTTTATGTGATGTGATGTCCTGTCTCACCTCATTTACAGCTTTTCACTCTACTACCACCTAAATGTAATCAGACTGTACAGGAATAAGAAAACTCTTGATATTGGAATTCTCTGTTTTAAGAATATGCACAAAGTCAGAGAAAGACCAAAGCACAAAATGAAATATAACTACCAGAGCACATAAGAGAGAATAAATAATTCTATGAGTGCATTAGCAATGAAAGCAAACTAAGTAAAGTGTTGATCTGCTGCTCAGTGGTCCAGGAAGACTCTTTGAAAGATAATGCCAACAAAACTAATAAATATTTCCTCATTCAATCACCTCCAGTTTATGCAGTTGGACATTCTCAGTATGAAGAGCACAATTATTATCAACAATAAATACTTTGTATCAGACTAAAGAAGATGGATTTGGATACTTGAACAAATTTTGTTTTGAGTGGGCTAAATAAGACAAAATTGATTCAAAGTTTTCCAAAGTATATTTGAACCAATCTTAGAAACTGACTATCATTGAAAGATAACAGAACAGGTTCCAAAAAATAAGAAAGGGAATATTTTTGCTTTAAGGGAAATTTCCAAAAGGAATAGCAAGAAAATTAGGATGCTGTCAATATAACTTAATTTATGAGAATAATTAAACTCCTTGCTAGCACCTAGGGGAAAAAAACAGGGTTATGAGTAGGAATTAGCAAGAAATATCAAGAAAAAACTAAATGAAAACTGATACATTATTTTTTAAGCAAAGGTAACAAGTTATATGGATGGATAGAAGAAGTAGATGCTTTCTAAGGGATTTTTTTGTTTTTAACAGATATCCTTAATCCAACAGCCAAGGCTTAGGGAAAATATGTTGTTGATGATTAAATGTAAAGTGATAGCAATAGCCCATTTAGTTGCTTAACGTTATTTGAGTTTTGCTGTAGATGAATATCTCTACCCCAGAGTCTGATGAATATCAAGGTTTTAGTAACCAGGCTAAATTTTTGTGGAAGACATTTTGTTACTCTTGTAAATGTAAAATGCAATGTTGTAAAGACATCATTTACATGGTATCTACTTGGTAGTTAATTAGAAATTGTTACCGGATTTTTTCCAAAAGTTCATATTTTTTTTCTCATGAATGAAGAGCTAAAAGGGGAGTCATAGTGCTGATGGTTTTCCAAAAGAGTTCTCTTTGTAAAATAGTAATCACATGAAAAAAAAAATTAACTAATTTGGCACAATAAAAAGACAACCAAGATTTTTAGTTAAACTATATTCAGTCCTTAATCCTAGAAAGCACAGTGCTCTTTACCTACACCAGCAAAAACTAAAATGCTGTATTTTTAGTTAATGTCATCTTCAAAGACTGTTATTAACCAGCCACTTTGGATATGGAAACCCTAAATCCTTTTAAACGTTGATGGGCTGGCTAATAGATATCTTGTGATAGTTAATGAGATGAAATAGTCTCCTTATGTAGTGAGAGTCCCATATTACAGACTAGAAGTCCAGGTATTAGCATTTTAATCCTGCTTATAATACTGAGATTTATCTCATTTTGGATTACTGGTTCTGTAAAAGGTAAAAATGGTCTTGCTTAAGAATTATAATAGGAGAATTACTAGACTTTCTTTCAATCTGTACTGAAAACTACCCTCAGCAGACTAATAAACAAAATTCTTCAAATTGGCTACTGGAATACTTCAGATGATGAGGACTTTTCTTTAATGTTTTCTTCTCACACTAGTGAAAAGTTGGAAACTAGCCTTGTTTCTTTGAAAGACTCTTTTTATAGATCTGTACATATATTTTAATTTAATTGTATAACAGTAATGTGACACTAAGTAAATTTCAAATTTCTCACAATTATTTAAGAGAATATTCCTGTAATTGACATTCCTATTGTAGTTGTGTCTGTTCAGATGAAAAAAAAAATCATGCAGTATCATTGAATCCAGTACCACTGGGTATTAAATTTTTTAAGAAATATTGAAATAATATTATTTCATTGCTGAGACAATGTTTTCAGCTTTTTACACCTGATGTTTATTTTTATGAAAAAAATAAAATCTGAATCTCAGCATAAGTACAGCAGGCTTCTGTTGTGGACAAGAGTGCTATCAGATATAGCATATAAATATAAATCCAATGAACACTTTCATTTTTGAAAGATACTTCTGAACATTCCAACATGTCCAATCCATTACTCAGGTGCAATCCCTTTGTGTGTCTAAACCCTGATATTTCTAGCAGTTACCAGAAGATACTATTAAAGTGTTGCAAATATTTACATAGAAAGTAAAGAATGAGGGACAAAACTGAAAATTGTGTTTCATAGTCCAGCTGCTTTTATGATAAAAAGCATACCTTTTCAGGTATTGCCATGCTACAGTGCTGTGCTAGGAGTATTCTGTTGCTAATTACTCTTTCCTGAAAAATTATCTGTCTTTCAGATAAATGACATATGATTAAATAGTATATGATGAGATAATTTTATGACAGTGAATTAAATAGTAATTTGACGATTTTATTTATGTCATTGGAAAAATTATGATTAAAGAAACAAGCTAAAACAGGAAGGAAACCCAAAGAAAAAAAAAACCCTTTGGAGCAAATCAAACAGCTTATTGTTGTGTGATAGAAAATGATCTTAGAGATGTAAGTTTCTAAACTATCATGAAGTTGATTATTCCTGTCTTGCTTGATGTATGTTATTTCAAGGTTCAGCATGCCTAATAACAAAAGTTTGGGTTTAGATTTAGGAAATTGATAAAAAGAATACAATAATTGTTTTACATATTAACTTTGGAAAAGCATATATCACTAAAATTCTCTTAAGTTATTGAAGAAAACAATCAACAGCATCTAGCTTATTGCCTTGATAATGTATTAATCTCTCAGCAACCGGTATAAAATAGTATATCAGATTGGTTTTCAGATGTGTTTCTCTGACATTTAAAAAATTAAGCTGCAAAACAATCTTGTTTTAGTTGTTAAGCAAAGATTAAACAAATGCTTTAATGGATTACCTTCTTTACCCCAGAGAAAACAAAATCCCATCAGTAGCATCTAAAACTGGTCAGAAGTAAACACAAGGTATGTAATTCATTGTTGGTCTGCTAGTTTTGTTTTGAGAACTAGATGATCTTTAAAAGCTCTTCAAAATTTAAACTGAAATTAAAACATGGAATTGAGTGGATTGACCAACATAACACTGTATTTTGCTGTTAAAAGTCACAAGACTAGTCTTGAAATTAAACCTGGAGTTTTCAAGGTTTTTGCCTTACAGACTGTATTCACATTGTACATGATCCTCTGTGGTTTAATTATGAATTTATAACGTGTGAATACAACATAGGAAATTAGAAATAAAAATATTAAATAGTAATGTAACTGAAGTACTTTTCCTGCTTTCTTGACACATTCTCCTTTTTGCTATATATACTCAAGAAAGGAACTGAAAAGCAGATACTGACTGCTCTTAGGTAAGGTGTCTTAGGGGCCGGAAGTGGGCAGGAAAATAGAATTGCATGCTTCTCTACAGACTCACAGTCCTGTTCTATAATCCAGTGCCCAGCCCCTAGTAGGCACAGTACACAGGAGAGGCTTCTGGCCTTAAGTTAATTTGTACCAGCAAGATCACCATTGTTTAAACTGGATATTCTCACATGGTGGAAAAGACACATTTAGACCTAAGCCCTGAGCAACTCCGTTAGGGCAAGTCAGCCCAAAGTACATAATCTTATTTTATTATGTACACAAGACCTTAGAAATTACCCATGCTGTTATCTAATTAGTTTTACTCATTTGAATTTCTAATTTGAATCCCATTGTTATATTCAGAGGTGACTGTTAATATTTTTAGTGACTCTATAATTTCATGAATTTTTAACCAAAAAGCAATGAGATAATATAGATAAATGAATTGATTATTTATACATTTTTAAGGATATAGTGCCTTTATTTATTTATTAGAAGATGAGAAATGAGGAATTACACTTTTTATAAGGTAATACATATTTTTCTTCCTATAATTAATTATGGCTGTGGTGGTTTAGCCCGATGTCCACCAAGTCATAAAGTCACTCCCCCTCCGAAACTGGACAGGAGAGAAATATAACAAACAAAGCTTGTGAGTTGAGATGAGGATGGAGAGATCATTCAGCAATTAGCATCACGGGCAAAACAGACTCGGCTTAGAGAGAAAGCGGTTTGATTTAGTAAAGGAACAATAAGAGCAGGGAGATGAGAAATGAAACCATGTTAAAAACACCTTCCTCCTCTTTGCAGGACTCCCTTTCTTCCCCCACCAGCAAAGTTTGTATTTGAAGACAGCAACACTTTACATTGCCATGCTGATTTGTCACATGAAGATTTCAAAATTTTCTGCAGTATATTGAGTGCTTTTGGGTTTAGGAGATCCTGAAAACTGTATTCCTCTTATTTTCTTGATAGTTTTAATTGTATTAAGTCACAAACTATATTGTATGACTTTGACATAAATTGCTGCTTCATGTATGATTTCACTAAAATAAACCCAGGTGTTCCTGAGTCTTTAATTAGTCATGGAGTACACCTTCTGTTCTCACATAATTTTTACCATTATGGAAAAAATATACATTCCTGAATAGGAAACAGTACAGAAATTTGAAAGAAAATACTGAGTATTTGTGTTGCAATGTTGTGTTTTAAAATTCCTATTACAAGTATAAAAGGCAGGTAAGTATTCTGATATCTTTTAAATTATGGGAAAACTGTGTTCTAAAGAGTTTAGAAGAAGTGCTTATAGCTGTTCTGTGAAATATTTACAAAGTTCGGATTATATCTTTAAATGCTTTGACTTTTGGACCAGTCTTTTTCCATCTTATTCACACTGCTTTTGAAGAGAACCGTATTATTGTTAAGAGATTAATTCATAGCATTTTAAGTCATCTATTATTTTCTTTCATGCAATGTAAAATCAAAATCATCAAATATGACCTACTGAATGAAGTAGGCATAATACAGTTATGGTATCATTAACATCGTTAACATCGTTAACATTAACATTAACATCATTAAAATCGTCTTCTCTGCACATTTCAGATATGGATTTGGGTGGAGTTTGTTGGGCTGGAGTCAGAATAACACATATCTTTTTTTAAAAGTATTTTAAGTTATGACTGCTAAAGATTCCACTGTGATAATGTATTTCACAAAACCTGAGAGAACTTTCTAAACAGCTTAAAACTGTTGAGGTTTGAAAACCACATCTGGCCTTTTTCTGAAGAGAAAAATGGAAATAAGAACATTAGTATATCACAGTAATATTTAGCTACTCTGAGGAGATTCAAGATGTCCTTTAGTTTTATCCAAAGCTGTAAGATCTAGTGTTATGTCTGCTTTGACACATGTAAGTGAATAACTACATTGAGGTCTTAATATACTTTGTATAATTTCTGTAATATTTGGAATATTTCCTAAGCCTTCTTTCCCAGCTTCTAAAAACAGGACAGATGGGTATACTTAAATACAATATTCCCTTCAGTGTATGCTGTCAGTTTGTTTACAGGATCCTTCTACTTCAGGACTATCTGCTAATATAAGTACTCAGGGTACAGAACTGTTAGAGAACATATGATGGAAACCGAAGTTAATTCAACGGTGAACTTCACATTATAGATGCTGCTTGGAGTTGGATTTGTGTCTGGCTATACTGACTTCACCCCATTTCAAAACTGGCTTCCCCTTCTGTCAGATCCAACAGGTACAAGACTTGTAACATTTATAGCAACTCTTCAGTTTTGCTGCTGAGGGTACCATTTACTGTACAATAGTATTTGTTTACATTAGTGCAGAGAATTTAAAAAGAATGAATTATAGTAAATAATGTAATGACCTTTTTTTATGGTACTGTATTTTCAGTCTGTATTTATGGATGGGTTGTAAGGTGCTATAGCTGAAAATATCTCTCTTACAAATTGCTGGTGGGGATCAGTGGGTAACACAGTGTTGGGAAGGAGAGAGAGCTGGTTTGAGTGCATTTTATACCTCAGAAGGAGTACAGGAGTACAAGCTTCTTTTCCTCTAATATATAGCACCACTGTCGTGGCACTATTGTTCCCACAGTCACGTGCTGGCTTAGGAGAACAAACGTTGCACAGTCTTTTGTTGTCTAATCTATGTGACCTACTCAGTTTGTCTGTGTGCCAGGAATCAGCATTAGACTTGATTCTTAATTAATATATGCTGTACAGTCTGAAACAAGTAGAAAAAACAATATGCTGTTGGCATTTGAAGGTGCTAGAAATAAAGTAAATATCAGATACATTTGAGAAATAGCTTTGAGACTCCTCTTTTAAAAACTTGGTTTTCTTTAAAGTCTCATCTGAATATTAAGCAACACAGAGAAGCATAAGTGTGATTTTCATGTATTCTCTCACAAGTAATTGTTACCTTGAAAAAAATTAAGACACTTTGAAAAATAGTTTTGTCTGTTTATGTTACTGGAAGAACAGCAGCCACTGAAAGTGGGCTGATCACTCTTTCCATCTCTCATTTTTTTCACTGAGATCACATTTCTGTGATGAGTCAGAAAAATCTGCAATATGTTAGAAAGGAAGATCTAATATTAATCATGAGTTCATGAAAGCTCCTTGGTAAGATCTAATAGCCATTTACACTGCTGAGGAGCAGTTTGAGTCACAAGCAAAAGCTTTGTCAATGTCTCATGATTTTCACAAAAACTAGTGATGGAGTTATAATTAGTTGTTCCCTCATCAGAAAGAGCTTTATTGATGCATATGAATGCTTTAATTCTGCTTTCAGATGAAGCTTCAGAAGTCTGACTGAATATGATGTGGTTCAGAAAGAAAAATTAGTAAATATTTAATATGTTATTGTCATAAACATTTAAAAGTCAGGTGACTGGGAAGCTCTTTGTGTTATACTTGTCTCTGCTTATCCTCTTATTGTAATAGTACTGTCTCCTCAGTGTCTCTGCAATGTCTGATAGCTTAAAGATTCCCTTCTTTGTTGTCTAGGGCCTATTGCTTTTCAAGTCACACCTGAAAAATCTTGCGTAACTCTTTAATTCTCTCTTCCTACTCAGTTATTATCCAGAAAAATTATATTAAAAAATATTAAGATCACAAAGTCAAGCATTCAAATTAGAAAATATTAAAATTAAAATTGCCCATGCAACCTTCATTTGACTCCCTTGGGCATATACATTATAATGGTCTTTAATTACATCATCGCAGAGGAAGTTTTTGTCAGATGGGTTCCCTGACTCAATGAGTCAGGGACAGTACTTCCATAATTAGGAGTATTCAGTATTTTGCTCTCTTGTCCTTGTTCAGTGCGTGGACATGCCTTATTGACTTCAAACTATTCAGGCTGCACTCTTTAAGCAGAAGTTATTGATTTTTCTATGCTATTTTTTAAATGGAACTCATTAATATAATGTCATGCATTACTTTATATTCATAAAATCCTCATAAGGTTAAGGGATTTTATTATCTCCATTTTACAGATAGTTAATGGTCATGTGGAGAAATTAAGTTTAAATGTATTCACCAATTTTGGGTGCCTAGTTTGGGGTATTCGTAACCTCCTGTTCTTCAGTGTGCTTGGCACAGTTTACTATTGTACACTCAGGATATAGACTCTACTGAATTCTCTGTTTCTTCTCAATACTTAGAAATTTGGCTTGGGAACTGTAGCAGAAAAATCTACTGAACAAAAATTTATGCACCAAAGGAAAGGTTTGTAAAAGTCATTACAAAATTTGGAGTAGAACTTTTTCACAGGGCTGCTAAAGAACAGATTAACAACTACTTCAGATCTACAATTGTAGATACATCTGCCTTGTTTTTTTCTGAAGCTTCTTCTTCCCTTTACTACATATTAAAAAAAAAATAAATAGATGGGATGGAAAGTGTATATAACTATGTAATGTAACTATGTTACCTCAAAAAGGTCTTGTGAATGAAACATTTTCTGAAATGAAGAAGAGAACATAAATTGACAACAACAAGTAGTTTAATAACAGATATGTAAAATGAGATTGAATTTTAGTTGTGGACATTATTTCAATTTTTCTGTTGCTTTAAATTTGATTTTATGTAGATCTTTGAGTACACTTTTGTGCACGGTTAGGGCAGTAGGATTTATTAATCAATTGCATTAAGTAACAGTATAATATATATATTTTGGAACAGAAAAACATTCTATCTCATAAGCAGCTCATCAACAGTCCAGAGTCTTTAAATCCCCAACACAGGTCTCTGACCTTTGAGCTAACAGAACAGATGTAGTGCTAGGGATTTTCATCCTCTTGAGTGTATCAACTCTTTGGCAGTCGTGAGCTATACATATTGTTAGAAGGATTCACACATCTTCGTTGTTGATGGAGGAAATCAGAGAACCGGGTTTCACTGAAGATTCTGGAGGGATTTTCATTGTAATTAGAAGGGCGCAGATACTACATAGAATCATAGAATTGTATCAGCTGCAAGAGACCTGTAAGATCATCGAGTCCAACCTTTATCCCAGCCCTATCAACTACTAGACCTTTTCTCTATGTGCAACATCCACCCATCTCTTAAACACCTGCAGGGACAGTGACTCCGCCACCTCACTGGGCAGCCCGTTCCAATGCTTGACAGCCCTTTCAGTAAAAAAATTCTTTCCGATATCCAGCCTGAACCTCCCCTGGCACAACTTGAGGCCATTTCCTCTTTTTCAATTGCTTTTTACTAGGGAGAGCACCACTATTCCTGATACAGGCCAGGATGCCTTTGACATCCTTCTCCTTACTTCTTCTTAGTCTGAATATCAGGTTTCTTTACCTTTAAATCAGTTCTCACTCACCAGCTCCCTGTTCACTTCCTTTCCCATTAATGGGATTTCTTACAATATCCCATTTATCTTTGTACTTGTTTCTAAGGACAAATTTTTGATTCTCAGCAGTTGAACACAGCACTATTTTCCTTCAAGATTCTTGTATGCAGTGGACACTGACAGGCAAGCACGCAACTGTGTTTTATTCTCTTGCTACTTGTGACAACGTAGAAAGGTTTATTTCAATAAGATTATCTGATTGTCAAATGGGTAAGCAATAGAGAAAATTACACAAATCTGACAACCAAACATCAGAGACAAAACCAAGGAACAAACCATATCAGTCACACTAATTGATGCCTTATTAAGAAACTGCATGAAAAGCAGGATGTTACAGCCAATAAAAATACAAACCTGATGGTTCAAATCTTGATAGAGAGAACTCAGCAGAAGTAGCTAAATTGATGAGAGAACATTCAGGGGAAGGGAGTAGGACAGGAACAAAGGAGAGATGAGAATAAAAGGTGCTGGTCATATGGAAAATAGGGCCAGTCACTATGTTTGTTTGACTAAGCCTTGTGTCTAATCACCACAGTCTGTCTTATCATCTTGTTACATTTGTTAAATCCTTTCTTAACTAACTCCCTGCAAAATCTCACTCAGTCCAATGTGTGAGGACTAAGTGCCAACTACTGGAGGTGTCACAGTGAGTGGTCAGGAGACAGCTCCTGAGTACAAGCTCAGCCCTCAACTTGGACAAAGACCTTGACTCCCTGAGCGCACAGGACTGATCTCCAGCACCTGGGTAAGCAAAAAGTCCTGGGCCAGAGCTGCTGGAGGAGATGTCCAGTTTTAGCATCCCTTGACAGAAAAGATTTCATGTGGCAGAGGTACTTCCAAAGAGTAAATTAGGCAGCATATAATTTTCAAACATTATAATAATAATCCATACTGATACTTAGTGCAAGTATAATGAAAAGTTTTTTTTTTCATATGAAGGGCTAATGATTCTATTTTTAATAGAATAGTTTTTGTACTGTTTATTTTCCAGGTTTACAGTATCTATACATGATAATCTTCAAAAAGATTGTGTGATTATGAACAAGATGATGAGAAATTTCCAGACAAAATGAGTATGTGGTGGTATTCATCATAATTAAATAATACTTTGTTCAAATTCCTATTTAAGATCATAATATGACTGAGAAAATTTCCAATACATTTATCCAGGCATGGATGGAATTCAAATTTATAAATATCAGTTGTTTCAAGGTTGTGCAGGGTTATGCATAATGTTCTTTACTATATATCACTATAGTGAAAAATGATAGCAGTATCACTTCCATGTGGCTGTTGAAATCTCTCCACTTCCTACAGGCTTTCATATGTAGAATATTTCCCATTACAACAATTGCTCCAAATATTATGGTTTAACATCAAGTTTAGTTATTTTTTCAACAAACATTGAAAATGATCTTTACAGTAACTGGTAGCTCAAGCACTGAGGTTATTTGAGAAAATTGATGTGCGCTGAGGGGCAACCGTGTTTATGAAGTGTATAGTGCCTGTAAACAAACAGGAAAAGATACATATTCCCTCAGCAAATGCTACTTCCAGAGAGCAGAGAATATCAATAAGTATGCGTGTGAGGTGGCTATAACAAATAATGCAGATAGAGGAGGAAAGCCAGATGTTGTGATGCTGTGACACTGCACAGAAGACCAACATGTAACATTAAAATAAGCAGTTTTTCTGCTACAGCTGGCCATGCATAACGCAGTGCACTGTCAGAATATATAATGCTGTAGCATCTGTTTCTCTGTAAAGCTTTCGTTTTCTTTTTCAGACAGTTATAATCTCGAATCTTTTATTTCATAACTCTGATGTGCTTGATAGAAAAAAAAGGTTGCAGTGCTGTTAAGATGTTTAAGTACATTCCTCTGGCAGTGAAAGAGATCTCAGAAACAGTACACTGCAGTGAAAACATGAAAAGCTTTCCTGCCTGCTGCACTCCAGTCATGTTTTCTTGACACAAGATGGAGAATGGGGCACAAAGAGTAGTCAGAAAGGTAAAAAGAAAGGCTTTTATTTTGCTGTTTGAGCAAATCACAAAAGAACAAACATTTTTCAGAACCAGAATTTATTGTTTTATTTATATTTTTTGCACTTAATGAGGTGCAAACCAAAATCGGTTTATACAGATTTTGTTTTTTCATAAAAACCTTGGGGTTTTTTAAACATTATTTTCCTGGCCAATATTTTAAAGTTTTAAATATACTTCAATGTAGGCACACTTTTCCACTACATATGTATGTATTTGTTGTACTGGAAAAAGCTGTTGTGATTTTTTAATGTATTGACAGACAGTAGGGAAATTAAAAATTAAGAATGCACTTTAATACTGTTTTCATGTCTGCAGGTTTGACCTCAATGAATAAACAGTGAAGTTTGTTTAGTTTTCTGTGGTTTCCAGCAGTTCTTCCCAGCTATGGCAGCTTAGTCTTTTTAATAATGTTATTTTGCCCATGGATAAAAGCCCACTGCATATACTGATTCCACAAATGAATGTACAAATATTAAAAGAGGAAAAGAGATTTATACCTGAATATTGGATTGATCTAATTACATTTATAGAATCAAATAAAATAGCTTCTCAGGAAAATAAACCACTAAATTTCACGTATAATTGTATATCTGTTTTGCAAAAATTATGTCACTGGCATATTCATATAGAATGTGATTGAATATTCTAGCCTTTTGGTAAACATACATGCCCTATTGAAATGTACAAGCTTTTTACTTCCTAATGCCAGGTTGGTTGTACACATCAGTGATTTCTCCCTCTGTATTTCTCCCTCTTCAGATCCCTTCTATGGAATCTTTCCATAACTACTTTTTTTTTTCAGGAAATCTTTTCTGCCTTTTGCACCCATCTCTTTTGCTGACAATTTCCTCACTCTCTCTACCAGATAACTCCTTCCTCTTTGCTTCATGTATAGTTCTCTCCTCTCTACTCAATTTTTCACTGTATGTCTTTTTTTTCTGCAACTTTTCAAAGTACACATATCATTCTGCTAATCCCATAAGATTTGCATTTATTTGTAATCCCAAACAATTATTTTCTCGAAAATATTTATTCTTTCTCCTTGCTTATTCCACTTAGTGGAGAAATGAGCCTAAAAACCGCTAGTGTGATAGCTTCTGTGTTGCTGTGCTGCAGAATACAGTGTAGGTGAAAGAAGACACATATTTCTTCCTATGTAGAAAAATAGGGGGCTTTCTTGTGAAGCAGTTAGAGAAAAGTAGCACACCACATCAAAACAGCAAGTAGCCCAAAGTAATCTTTCTACTTATCTTGCATCAGCTGCATGGTCTTTGGTTCTTTTGCCAGAGCAGTGTTCCATTGCATTTTAGCTCTCTTAAACAACATGCTTACTTCCATCCTCCAGCTATCATTTCTCATTTTGTCAGGTAGGATAGGAAAACTGAAATTCCACTGAAAACACAAAAAAGTAAACCAGAAAAAAAATCATTAACTCAGGCCAAGATAGGTTATTTTCTCACATTTGCTGTGAAGACATGTTACAAACCAAGGAAGACTCAATCCTGAACAACAAAAGTATTGTTATACCATCCACATTTTCTACAGATTTGCTTTCGGAGATATATTTGGTTGATTTTGCTGAAACAGTACTATAAAAGCTGGAATTGGACTTGGTAACTATAGGCAAAGTGGAAGAAAACTGATTGAAATCAGCTCAGAGGAGAGTTTTGAAGTTAATAGCATGTGTTCATTCCAGTAGATTGACGTGGTTCAGCAGATGAGCTGTAACAATGCTAAGGGTAAGTAGTCAGAAATATGAGGGAATCCAGAAAAAAAAAAGTGATTGAAGCAAAATAATGGAACATAAAGTGGGGAAAGGGCTGAAGAGATGTAGGAGCAAGTAATATTTGAGAGTCTGAATGATTAATAATAAAGACACTTGAAAACAACGTTAGGAAATAGATGTTCTGATTCTAAGAGTTCAATACTATACTAAATTTAACAGATGAACATTAGGGAAAAGGCTAAGTCCTCAGGAAACACGAGAAAGTTATAGAGTGGGTAATTTCACAAACCCTTTATTGTAGGCTGAATAAGAAGAATTATCCTTGCCTACAAAAAGTTTGTTCTTAAGGCCTGACTGGTAAAAATTTTTTATGGAAATGAGAATAAAAAGAACTCTAGAACAACTCTCACTATCTTGAAAAAGACTTAATGGACAAACAAATAGTTGTCTTTTAGTCACCCTTTAGTCTAAGAGATTTTTCTGTTTTCAGCTAGTAGAAAGGTTTTTCTCTGTGCTTGTTGAACTGAACACATGGCCAGGTAGAGAAAACTTAAGTCTTCTGAAGATGATCAGTTTAATAGTGGACTTTAGGTTTACCTATTTTTTCCAGAAAGCTTTACATGTATTTACTGCATGTTAACAAGATAAAACAAGAAAATTCACCAGAAAATATAAATTTTAATTTGTTTTAACTGCACTAAAGGCATCAATTTAGACTAAGATACTTTAATACCTGATTTAGTCATGGAACCATTTTAAACTGCTGTTGACTATATAGCGCTGTAATATACTATGGACCTTAGTTCTCTTTGGTCTACATAGGATAAGTATGAAGTTTAAAACTTGTTTTTCTAACATATGGTTCTAATGATTTTCTGTGATTAAGTCAGCATACTTTTTTTCTTTAAATCATCAAAACTGAGATTCCATATCTGAAGCCTCTGAAAAAGTGCTAGTATTAAGGACCATAAGTCATAGAATCTACAGGGTTGGAAAGGACCTCAAAATATCATCTAGAGTAACCCCCCTGCCAGAGCAGGACTTTCTAGAGCAGGTCACACAGGAACTCATCCAGGTGGGTTCTAAATACCTCCAGAGAAGAAGACTCAACAACACATCTCGGAATCCTGTTCCAGTGCTCTGTCACTCTCACAGGGAAGAAATTTTTTCCTTAGGTTTCTTTGAAACCTCTTATGAAAAATTATTCACAATGATCATAATTCTGAACACAGAATTACCTGAAAATCTGGTATGAGCGTTATATTCATAACACTATTAATATAAGAACTCTTATTTCATTGCATACTAGGAAGCTGCCATAACATTATTTCCAGATTCTTAGAGCCTCTGAGTTTTTCTTGCTTAATTGATGGATCTAGTTTTCAAATGTTTTTGCATTGTTTTTATTTCTATAACTCTTCACTCCCTGAAATGTTTTTCATATCAAGAACTCCATCTGAAAGTCAGCAGAGATTTAGGCATGGCTTTGACCTGGGAAGACATCCTTCTTTGAAAACAGATGATCATTGTCATTAGTACTTGTCCCCTACTACATTTTTTAAAGAAACTGTGAAAGCATCAAGATAAGACTCTTGATAATGCCAGACAAAATGCTCTTCTGATTTCAGTCTAATTAACCAATCATTGGTACTAAGACTTTCCTGATGACCAGAAACTGGGAAGGACTGCGACTCTAAATCTAGAACATAAAATGGGACTATGAGGTTAGATTCTTGCTCTGCATAGTGTAATTTAATGTTGTAGCCATAAAGGGAGTTGTTTCTTTACATTTTTTTACTAGAGGATCTGACTTAATGGTACATGAGGATATGGAAAAGTTCAGTTCTAGTACTTCCTGCATCATCTTCCCACTGCCGATCTAAATAAGGTAGTGAATAAACTACAAATACCTGTACATATGTGTAGCCAGCTATAAGATTTTTACATCATGCAATCTGCCTGTAAAAAATAGTGAACTTCCATTTGGCAAACTCATTGAAGAACCAGATAACACAATAATATAAGAGAGTAATAAAATAAATGCACACTGACCTGAATTCAGGAAATTCTCTTTACATTGGCAATGATTTGAGGATGCAGATAGCAAGAAAAACTGATCACTAGACATGAAAAATGGTTGATTCTTTCAAATGAGATAGAATATGTCTTTCACTGTAAAATGTCTCCTTTCCAGTAGACTGGCAAAGGATGATAAAGGAAATTTCCACCAAAGACAGAGGGTTTTGTCATATTTGATTGTAAAAATGCAGGAAGACTTGCATTTTACTTCACTATCCCTGAAAATTAGTTCTTTTACTAGACTGTGTAAAGTCATTTTAGTGGAAGATGAGGTTACTGCTTCAGTGCTCAAGCTGTGGTCTCTTACAAGAGAAAAAAATGTACAATGAAGTTACGCAGATGAAAAACAGTGCTTGACTTTTATTATTTTCCTATTTATAGCTGAGGCGTATTCTAGTACAGAGCAAATTATTGCCTTCTGAGATGTAATTTATAATATTGCCAGTGATTCTAGCTTTAGCTGGTGCTTATCATTATTTCTCATCTTCATTTTTGTTGTTGCTTGTACTGTTTTCCTTCTCATTTGCTATATCTTTTGGTAGATTAGATGACAGGCTATTTGGAGCAGTAGACGTATTCGCTGAATGCTCCCTGATATGAAGTAAGCCCTGCTTTGGATTCAACCAAATGTTTGCTAACACTCTAAAGAGAAAATGAGTAGCATCAAAATTGTCACCCCTAAAAGAGATGAAACTAGAGGCCTCATCCTGCACTTAATGCAGATGTTTCATTGTCTTACTCAATATTTTGTGTGTAAAGAATGATACTGGGGAACTCATTTTGTCAACCTAAAAGCAAAATTGATTTCATATGTTCCACTGTCTTTGTAACTAGACATCCAAAGGCATAAAATCTCACCATTTGAATCAAATTAGCTATTCCTTAATCCTGTGTCTCTACTATACTTAGTATAAATATCTGATTTTGTACTCCTTAAACATTTTGTACTCCTTAAAGAAAAGTTTCTGTGGTTTATACCTAATATATTTGACAAATGCCAAATTCATTTGTCTGTCCCTCTGCTTTATTTTTTCTTTCATTGAAAATGCCAGATTGTATTTACACAACTGAGCCTCTTATGCCAATAAACAGCAGACAGGCTAAAACCTTACCACAGGTCACTAGGGATGTAGTTTTTTGAATGTATTTAAATATTCTGTTAGCCAATCAAAATACTGATGCTGTCAAAAGTGGAATATGGATACACATGTTCTGCAGCTCTTACTTATCATAGGATGTTTCACATGAAATGAGAAGCAGAGTAGAGTTAGTCATGTGAGAATCTCTGCTGCTTTCTCTCTATGCTTCACTGCTCCTTGTCTCCATCTGTGAAAGCTATGCATAGCCTTTGAACACCTAGAGTGAAGTGCTCACATAATGAAAGATAAACTCTTAAATGAATATATGGAAACCACTAGCAAGTATGAAATCTTATTTTCATAAATCATAGGTTTAAATGTGATATACTGGATTTTTATTACAAATAATATATAGGCTAATACCATTATTGTTTTTTATTCATGAAAATACTTTGTTTTAATTGTACACAGCATAAAATGGTACCAGAATTAAGCATTTAATAGAATGCTGTAAGGCAAAGTATAAAAAAAATCTACATGTCATTACAAATTAAAATAGCACTTAATGTTCATAATCTCCTTAGTTCTTTTCTGCAACCTCAAACTTTTGTTTGGTAGTTCTACATGCTTGAGAACTGAGGAATTGTTTAGGCAAAAATTTGTAGTAAAAATATGTGGCATGAAAAGTTCAGAAATATTTTTAGTGAGAGACGCAAATGTAAAGTCTGTTTTTAGGAGAAGTGGAAGATAGTTCAACTGAAAAAAAAAAGGAGGACATACAGAAGGATTGTATTTCACTAATAATTTAAAATAATTTTATTAGTTTGCATATTGCATTATTATTCTAATATAAGTCAGAGTCTAAAAAGAAGAGTACTTTGTGAAAAAAAAGCTGTTTCACTTTGAAAATATAGAAACAGAATACTCAAAAATCTGTTTGAAAATGTAAAATAGTTACTTGACATTTCATATTTTTCCACATTCTTTTTTCAGCTAAAACTGTCTAACATCTAAAGTTCATGTCTGTGATGTGACATGCACCACTTTTTATAGATACAGTTTAAGTTTGTCCAAGAGTTTCCATACTTTAGTTTTAGATACAAATAATTTTTTTTCTGTACTTATAAAGTTGGATAATATTAAAACTCAGTTATGCAGCTTCTGAAATTAGTACGCCTAGATATACTTACTTTCACACAGAGAGACATAATGAAAAGCAAAGAATTTTCATATTGTGAATGAGATTCAGCCTGTTACATTTAATTGAAGTATATTTCAATGACATTGCCACAAAATTTTCAAATAATGCCCGTTCATTTTCATATTGTTGACTTTTATTAGTCATCATTGGAAATCTTTTTTCTGACAAATAATAGTAGATTTTTTTTGCATATAGAATGACTATATGATTTCCAAGTAAGTGAAAGATTTAACATTAAATACTAAGTACCAGAACTAAATAAATCAGTAAGATTGTGATTACTTTTTAAAATTCAGCGTTAGGTTGGTATTTTACCTTTTTATATTTTTCATGTGCTCTTTATTTTCAATTTATTAGCCTATTTAACTTCTCTTGGTACTTAGCAGATTCTATTGAAAGTTCTAGAGCATAAACTATGCATCATTATTTTGCCCTGGTGTATCATTCTTATAGCAAATATTACATCTCACACTGATATATTAACAATGTAAGTTAACGAAGTCAAAGCCTGGCTAGCTACTTCCCTCCTGTGAGTTGTAGACAAAGTTGTATGAAATATAAGTTAAAGAATAAGGAGGCAGAAGAAGCTTCAAAAAGATCCTTTTCTTTCTGTGGTTGGAATGTAATACGAAGGAAACTCCTGATAAAAAAATCAAGTATGCCAGCTTTAAATATGTTATGTATAAAGTAGATATTTTTTGCTTATTTCACACATGTTATGTTGCTTATACTTTTGAGATGAGCCCCTTAGTACGTAACTTAATCCAAATTATCCAAAAGCATTATAGAAGAAAATGTAATCTAATCTTGATCTGAAAAACATAGCAAGAGGAAGGTTACAGGCCAAACTAAAAGTTTGTGTCTCTGCACCTCAAATTACCAGTACTAGAAATTCACAGCCTAAGTTCATAAAATTTAATTTTGTGACTCCACCACATCTTTCTGTTTGTTACTCACTGGACTTATATGTAATATACCTTGCCATTGAGGAAGCTTACAAAAGTAGTGTACAATCATGACAGTTGTTTCATGAAAAGAATAATTGAATAATACTCTTTAATTGAATTAAATTTTTGGTAATTAATGATAACTTTCTGGGTATATTTAAATAATAATTATAAATTTAAAATATACTTTTTATTGTTTAGTATTTAGGTCTTTTAAAAATTAAATAGCACACAAGCATGTTTTCTTTGAATTATAATGTTATTCCTATCTTACAAATGACACATCCGTTTTACAGGATCATATTACTACTTTTGATTTTTTTTCTCTTCCATTTTCTTCCCTTCCTCGTCCCACCAGCTGCCCATAATTGTAAAAAATAAAAATCAGAAGAGAATAGTCAAATGACCTTATATATACTTCTTTGGAACAATTTTAAAATAAACTCTTATTCTGGTATTTTAATTTGGAAGTGAGCCTTTTTCCTTCTTAATTTAATTCCATAAACTCTCAGTTGCACTAAAAGTTTGTCTTAATGGGTTACAAATATCATTGCCAGGATGCTCTGTGGCAATATGGTTGTAATTCTTAATAGCATCCAGCTGGGCAGGAATAGTTGCATCAAGATATCCACCAAAGACTCTTTAGCTTGGAAGTAAAAATCCAGTATTAACTTTTTTAGTCACTCTCATCCGCAGTCTATTTTCCTTTATGAAGGTTGTTGAAGGCTCTCTCCAGAAAAACTATAGCCAAAGTAAGTATGCTGACTTGGAACTTGAGGACTTCAGAGATGTATCATAGAAAAAATGTCAGAGGGAGAAGGAGGTTTTAAGTTCTCATTGAACTGTAATTCCTCTAAGAACAAAGAAAATTCTGCCCTTGGTTTCTTCCTGATAAATTGACAAGAGAAAGGAAAAATAATAGTTGAGACATCTCTTACTTTCCCTTTACTACCTTTGCCAGCTCTTAGTGACACCCTTCCTTGCTTCAGCATGCTATTAGATTGTTAGCATTACAATTCTGTGTCATACCTTCTTTATGATGTAGGAAGGAAAAGATTGGGAAAAGGCCATTTGAGCTCACACATGGTTATATCAACTTTTCAAACAGCCTACTGTGCAGAAAAGACAAAAGAGTGCAGTTATACTCCCTTTGAGAATATTCAGTCAGAAAAACATCCCTATCTACAAAGAGAGGATTATACAATTCACATTTTTTAATTGTGGAGAGATGAACAGTTTATTGGTTCATTAACTCAAATTAGTATTTTATCCCAGGATTTTCTGGATTTCTAAATTGAAATCTATTAAATATGGAATATGAACATGTCCCTATATTCAAAACAGAAGGAAAGGAATTAGTGAGCACACTGAATATTTTGTTAGGAGTTTCCACTTCCATGCTGGACCATAGATTTGATTGTTTATAAAATGAACCATGTGAGAGTCAGAGAGGCTGCAATAACAAGAAGTTAATCCTCATTTTTCACTTTTAATGGGATTTGATAATTGATTATTTTTATTTTGCTTTTCTAATGGTACAGACTTTGATCAGCTCAGATGAACAAATCATGATAAATATCATTACTGTGTGTGCAGTAAAACTGTTTTTACTATTGATAAAAAGTACAGATTTCATTTTTATCAAAGACACAGCTGCAAGCAATAGCCCCATCCTATGATGCATGATAAAATAGTTGTTAAAAGCAAAGAAATTATAAATATCAGGAATATATCCAGTTACACAAGTAAAACATCATATTCAGATCTAAGATGGAATAATGGCATTATCCCTGAAAAATTATGTGTGAACATATTATAAACCTATACACTGTTCTTTTTTATTGAAATAACACTCATGGACAGTGAATATATACAAATTTGAGGTGCTGTATAGAAACAAGTTAGTGATTTTTTTATTAGGTAATTCTTTAAAGTGAAGCTGAAAGTACAAGAAGTCATCTTTCAGTAGCACAAACTGGATTTTGTGTCACTTGGACTATCACATACAAAAGAACAGGTCTGCTCAGCTACGTATAGCTTTAAGTACACACACACACACAAAACATCAGTCATTTTGACTTCAATGCTGCTACTTTTTTCATTGTTGAACTCTTTCTTTGTTACTGTGATCCTAGTTTTTCACATACTGAGAACTCCTTTAGGCCATGATTTTAAAAGCCACTTGCAGAATTAAACACCCGTTCTATGAAACACATTGTTTCTATAAAATTCCTTCCCATTGACTGTAGAAAGATTTTGAAGACTTTTTGAATTTACCCTACTTACTAGATCATCAAAGACATTTTTATTTCTTATCAGTTTTTCAAATTTTTTGTAACCTTTAAGCATTTCCTCCTTCTAGGATTTTTCTTTTCCTTGCTATTCCTAGATATCATTGTGATGTAAATTACATTCTTTCCGTTCAGCCAACAGCACTTTGATCAGTAATTACTGTGTCATCTGAAAACACCTCCGTTTATTTTTTCCCTGCTACTTTTTCAACACAGAAAGTAAATTTCTACTTTTCCATTCTGGGGTTTTTTTGTTGTTTTTTTTCTTTTTTTTCCTTTCAGTTCACAAGCTACACAGAATAAACTGCTTTGGCTTGTAAATGCCGCACTCTCATTCTCTTTCCTTGTGTGTTCATTTGCTTGGGACAGCTTTGAGATCAGTTCATTCTGTAAAGGACCAAAAGCAAATTTGAACATATGGTAGCACTCCTAAGCTATGCAAATAAGTCACTAACCTACTCTTTCTACCAACAGTCACTTGTACTTCTCATTTATTTCTATTATATGCACTTGTTAAGAAGCATTGGTTTCCAAATGTACCAATATCTGAAGCAATTTACATTGTTTCCTTTTGAGTGCAAACATACAGTTAATTGTCTTGTATTGATGTCTAGAGGACATTTTAATCCATGTTTACCTAATATTTTAGCATGCACTATAATACTTACTACTTCAAAATGGAGAAAGCTGTTGAGCATTTGTCATTACTTGTGGGTTTGATTCAATGAGTCATCAAATCTGAATCAAGGATATGCAGCTTGAACCACTAATAAGCTTCTCCACAAAAAATGGACATAATATTGGACTGAAGGTTTATAATAATGAAAGCTTTCTTTCTCTTTTCATGAAACATCTTAATTCAGCACAGAAAAGTGTGTCGTTATTGTTAAATTAAAAAAAAAAACCACAACAAAAAACACTTTTGTTTCAGATCAATAGTTTTTATGGTAAGATAGCTGTGACTTTATACATGATTGTAAATGTTTTCCTTAAAAATGCATTCTAATAGTATATCTCTCATCAAACAGAAAGTCTGAAGCAGGAGAGAAAAGAGTTTGATCTTTGAAGTGATACAAATCCTCTATTCAGTAAAAAAACATTCTTCGTTTAGAGAACAAATCGAATCTATGATAAACAGCTCACTAAGTCAAGAGAAGAAATTACTTTTCTGAAAATATGTTTAAAATTTAAAATAATGGCACAGGTAAAAAATCACTGTATTTTACATTGCTGGAATGTTAAAAAGACTATCCTTGAACCCTTGCTTTAAGTGACATCCATTTCTCTTTTAGGTCACACACTACCTAGATCAGATTAGATGCTGAATAGATTAATGTTCATTGTTTCACTAGTTACATTATATAGGATGTTGTGCTTGTTGCGGACACTGCCAGTAAAGAAAGGGTACAAAACACAATGGTCCTGTATATAAGTGGTATATATAAGTGGGAAATATCATATTGATAAACACACAGGTTCTGAATGTATGTATTAAAATGGATACCTTATAATTAAATGTAATGGGCATGCCATTTTCAGCGTTTAACGTAGAGCGTGACATTGCAGAGAGTAAGATAAAATATGTAAGAAATTTACATTTTCTATAAATTATATTCCTAAGACTGCATTTCAGAAGCATAGTGGAAAATAAAGATGAAGAGATCTTAGTCATGATGAATTATTCATATTGTAGCAACAGGACAATATTTATTCTCAGTAATGCACTTGTGCCTCTGGAGAGCTGAAATGCAGGAAAGTTTTTTTATTGTTGATTTATGATCACAAAAAAAGAGAAATATTCTATCACCATAAGTTTAGAAATGAACAGATTTTTTCCCTAGATGATGAAGGAGATTTTCGTGGTAAGGAATTCCACTGAAAAAATAAAGCTTATGACAAAACAAAATACTAATTATGATCTTTTGGCTGGAGCTATTAAAATTAAGTTTCTCTGTTCTGAATACAAGTACACAGTGTATTCTACTTCTCTGAGTAAGAAAAATATCTGGATTTTTAATTCTGTATAGACTAAATATAAATACTGAAATGTTTTACCACTGGAATCTCTAAAATTCAGCATACCTGTATGACATTAGGCACAGGTATACTTACTAAAGATAAGACTAATTATCACCAATGAAAACAAACTTCTTCATGACATTTCAAAAGCAAGTAGATTTTTCAAAGCTATTTGACACCTGTGAACCTTCTCTGTAATAAACAACAGATGTTGGAGTAAGAGCTCTGATTATAAGAAAAAAAAAAGTTGTGGAATTTAGCTGCTTTAATGACTTTCAGGTTCTCTGCATTCTATGGCTACTTCCCTCAGCTGGTGAGAGGGGGAGGAGGTTCCAGCCATTTACATCACCAAGGGGAGAGTTTTCTCCTGTTCTACTGTCCTTGTGAGATATGACATTTCAGTTGGGTAAGCAATTTGCTCATAACTCAAAGATAGGTGTCTTAAAACCAATATTAGGGGCTTGTGGTTGATTTCTCCCTCCCACCCTATCTTGTACTAGATCAAATATGTACAGAGTGTTGACACACTAGAAAAGAGAAAGTTGATAGCATTGGAATATAGAAATGTCTTTTGTATATATAAATAACTTGACATGTTTGGAATAGCAGAGAGGACTGAATGGTTGCTGTCTATAAATAAAGAGTTATTCATTGAGAAAGGAAAAGTACTAAATAATAATATTTTTTTAAAAAAATACCTGAATAAACTAAGTAAATTAGAAGTCTCTTAATGCCCTTTGTGATAGTTTGACCCTGGCTAGATGCCAGGCACCCACCACGCCACTTGATCACCCACCTCCTCAGCAAGCCAGAGAAGGGAAGAAAATAAGATAAATGTCTCGTGGGTTAAGATAAAAGCAGTTTAATATAAAGATAGCAAAGCCGCGCGCGCGCAAGAAGCAAAGCAAAGCAGATAAAGCTGTTACTCTCTACTTCCCATCAGCAGCGATGTCCGGCCACCTCCCGAGAAGTAGGGCTTCAGTACGCGTGACGGTTGCTTTTGGAAGGCCCAGAATGAATCTTGCCTCCCCCTCCTGCTCCTCTCCCCCAGTTTATATTACTGAGCTGACGTCATATGGTATGGAATATCTCCTTGGTCAGCCTGGGTCAGCTGTCCCAGCCATGGTCCCTCCCAAGATCGTGCCCATCCACCGCTGTTGGTGAAGGTGGGGGAAGGAATGCTGGACGGACAGCCTTGATGTTATGCAAGTGGTAGTCATAATATTGGTATCAACAACAAGCACAGCACTGCAAGAGCTACTGTGGAAAATCACTACCATCCCAGACCCACTACACCCTTTCAAATTTTCTTAGTGAGTAAAAGCTGTTTTTTGCTGGAAATACAGGAAACAAAAGCAAAAGAAGAAGAAGCTTTCAAGACAAGGATCAGTAATTTTATGAAGGCAGTTTTGTGACATGTGCCTGATGTGACAGAATAACTCAGGAAATACATTTCTGTTCAATAAAGCCCATGTTGGCTTTTTCTATTGTCTATAAAAGATAGCTTGCTTGAAACAAAGAACACATCAATAACACTGTAGATCACTGATCAATAATAAAGGAGTTTATTAGGTTAAGTATTGTGACTTTATATGGGGCTACAAAACAGTTTTTTTCCAAGGATATTTTGAAATGAAATTGACAGTCATTTTGAAGGATTTGAACAAGGTATTGGTTTCAGTATATCCTGTTCTTATCTGATGCTCAGACTTTATATGATATTTATTATCATGATTTTCCTTCAGTATTACTGTCATGAACTATTAAGAACTCTTGACTAGCAATCATATGCATTCAAATTTTGAATTATTTGAAGACTGCAGAAATGCTTCGCTACTGCATTTACACTTGCTTCAGTTTCTCTGCTCTCCATGATGTGAGGTTGAATGAGTTAATCTCCATCCTAGATTTAGCACTGAAGAAATTTTCCAATAAATTTTCCAAGGCAATGTAAAGTCTTGGAACAGAAAATAAGGATTTAGAGTTGAAAAGAAACTTGATAGACAGAAGCAATGAAAGTCCCAAAAGAGAAGTGTAGGCTTTGGTTCCATGTGGATACAGTAAAAGTGTTTGACAAGACAGTCCCACACAACTGAAGACATTTAGCTGAATTTTTCAGGGAATTTCCATGGCCCTGAAAATGGCAGGGGAAAACGGCAGCTTCCATTTAGAAAAAGCTTCCTGACCTGTCATCCTCAGAAGTCACAACAATTTATATGGTGATAAAAATATGATAATGGGAATACATGGTTGGGAGTTCTAGATCATCTGAGTAGACTAAAATCTGTCTAAATTGCAATGGAAAATGCACATGAGAAAAGTTGCACAGGGTAAGTGGTATTTTTTGTTTCCCTCACTGGTACAAATAGAATTGAATTGGGTCAGCTGCATAGTAACTGACAAGTACTGCGTGCCTTGTTAGTTCACTTTTGGTTACATAAACTTCTAGTCAAAATCCTGCACAGGAACTAATATTTCAGCTCATACTGGGTTTACTGAGTTAAAACTACATGGCTGAATACAAAACATTACAATGAAAGAACCTAAGCATTTTACAAGTTTGCGTCTGAGGTTTATTTAAAAAAAAAAGAAAAAAAATCTGTAAAAATCTTCTTAAAGCAACCCAGGAAAAAATTTCAAGATATGTGGTGTTTCTCTCTTTAGGCCTCTGGCTCTTTAACACACACTCTCAAAACTCAAAGCCTTTCTTCAAGATACATGGACAAGACTTTGCAGAATCAGAATGTATCAAATAGTAACAATGACTAGAAAACTATACAACTGAAATTATTATGTTGAAGGAAGGACATTAAATTGATACACATTTATACACTTGAAGTCTAGCATGCAAAACCTTTCTTGTATAGTTTGGTAATTTTATTCTGATCGTCTTCTGAATTGACAAGACCAAAGGAAACAAGTTTTAGTGAAACTTGACTAGAATTTCAAGTTGTCAGTGGTATGTAAGCAGCAAAACTGTTACCAAATTGTCATGAAAATAGTGAAACAGAAAATGTAACACTTAAAGTCTTTGAATTATGATGATTGTCTCATTCTTTTTTCATTGTGCTGTACCTATGATTTCCTAACAAAAGTCATTTAATTAATCTCCTTTATCAAGGACTGATTTCAGGAAAGATATACTATAACAGGAAAACTTCATAGCCATTTTAACAATGATGCAGAACAATTTCCCCAGTATATATAATGTGTGGAAGTTATATACATTGACTGTGTAACAAGAGAGCAAGTGTGATAGTTTTTTAGGAGTTTAACCATCTTAAAGTTATAAAAGTCGGGGAAATAAAAAGAAGCACCACATCAAAATTCCAGATAAGATTTCTCTCAGTATTTGAGTAAAACACAGTAGAATTATTTTTTTTTAAATATTTTTTATTCAGACAATACCCAAGGCATCACTAAATATGGGGCAAGAGAACAGTAAAAGTATGAGAGCAATTTAGTGCTGTATTCAAAGAGGATTTTTAATAGACTAGAGGATACCGAATCTCTCAAGTGGACTTCAGAGGAAATATTTTAACATATGCCTTGATACACACAAAAAGTGATGTTGAAATTATCTAGGAATCCAGTATGTTATCTTTTATCTTACACTTATGACAACACTGACAGAATATTAAACAGAGAATGCTTAAATGCAGCGTTTTACTGATTAAATTAGAACAAAAAGAATGGCAGACAAAAGGATAAAACTGGAAGGAAACAATCAAATCCACAAGCAAACCTGTAAAAGAAAAAAAAGTGAATCAGCTTTGTTCGAAAGGGATATATGCAGTGATGGCATATATTATCAAGAACTAAACATGTTTTCTCTGGATATTGGTGCCAAAAATATAAGTCATTTGGACTTAGATCCAAAGGATGTCTCACATTGAAATCAATGTGATATAACTTCTGCATCTGAATGAAGCTGAATGAAACAATGTAAATGTTTTTCTTGTATGCAAGACACAACTTCTCTAAAGAAGGACATAAATAATTACCATCACCTTCCTTCAATTATGAAGCACATAAGTTTAGCTCTGACCTAATGTTATGTGTGTATTCTGAAACTTTCTAAGCTTAATGATCAGAACACTCTCAGATCTAAAATCCTGATAGCTTCAACATCAAGAATATATTTCTGTGATTCATCAAAATAGTACAAGATAGAGAAGTGTTTGTCAAGTGGACAAAAGACAGTGGAAGAAAAGTACTCTGAAATACATTGTTCTTATAATTAGACAGGATATATTTCAAAATGAGGAGGATAAAAAAGTTAAGAAAGCCAAGAACTAAGGATTTCTTTTTCTTGGTAAAAACAGCATTTGTTTGAAAAGTTGCTCTTATCAAAGGATATTATTTAGTACAAACTAGCAGGAATGGAATAAGTTTTTCTTTGCTTGGATTCTCAGAGTGTCTCAACCAGTTTCAGAAACTTTTGTTAATGAGATAGAGCAAAAATATGGATTTCCTGTAGATGTATCTCAAGAAAAGCTGTTTAGGTAAGTAGTTTCCTGCGATTCTAAATGAAGTTCTGCAGCTTGTCTTTCCAAAACTATTTAAAGAACAACTAGCAATCATAGAAACCACAGTATGCAAATAAGCTGTTTAGTTTGAAATGCTAAACTAGATGTTCATCCAACAGTTGAAACAATATCAAAATATTCTTTCAGTAAACTTGCAAAACATTTTCAGTTGTGTGAAATTTTATATTTACATTTTTGTCAGATTCCTGATGGCTTATCCATCTGTTTTCTGTGGTTTTAGTGGATGTCAGTGAAAAGTGAATAAACTGTGAAAACCTGTGAAATATTATTTTTCCACACTTAGCATTTGGAGAATTTCAAATGGTAATGCGATTATCCAGTAGGTTCCACATTACTATTGTCATATGTGATTTCTCAGGGCCCTGGTCTGTTCTCAGACAACATACCCTTGTTACCTTTAGAGTTTTTCAGAAATTAATCTTGTGGCGGAACATCCAGAACACCATTTGAATGCCCAACTTAAAATAGCTGTTCTAGGAAAAGAGAAATACATGAAACTCCATGGATTCACTTGATGTTTTTAAAAAAGCCTAAGTAAACAAACACTGTCATTGATCTTGGTATAGGACATTCATAATAGTAGCTGTTGTCCTTAGAAACGACAAGCACTTAAAAGAGATTTGACAGTTTAAGTAGTAGATGAGATTAATCTAAGCTATAAGGCATTTAGCGTTCCTGTAACATAAGAATGGTATGCCCATTTATGCTAATGGTTGTATTGTATATAGTGTAATCTGTAGTTTACTCGAGGCAGTATTTCTTTCAATTGTGTTTTGTCTCTCTTCTTTGGAAATTAAAGTAACTTTCATAAACACTTCATAACGACTGAATGATCTGAGTCCTACCGTGTTTTCTGGAACTATTATATTTTCTTTAAAGTATTTTTTCTCTCTAAAAAATTTAAATTTCTGTTGTTTGCCAGGTCCCTTATGCTTTTAAGGATCATCATCAGGCACCTGTTTTTTTGTTTGTTTTTTTCCTGTAAATTAAAATCTCTGATGCAAAAATATTAACACTGTTCCTTCACATTTCCTGGTAAAAGTGCAATGTGAGAAATAAATTATAAAACATGCCCCATTTAAATGTTTTTTCAGTGTTTAAGCCCATAAATATGTTTATAAATGGCATGAGTATTGCCATCATTTTAGAAACATGTAATTCTCTGAAAAGCAATAAAGGAAGCTTGTATGTACCCAGAGAAGGAATTCCCCTTCCTCTTCCCATTTGTTTGTTTTGCATAAGAAAATAAGCTTTAATAACAGAATACTTCTTAGAAACAAGTTAGTTCCATTTTATTTGAGACTTCTCTTAGTTTTTTCTATCTGAAGTAAAGAAAGAAAACAGAAAGTCAAATTATGATGGTCTGTCACATTGTAAGAAATGCCACTTCTCTGCCACTGTGAAATTACAACAGACAAATGTTACTTCAATAATCCATGTTACTTAAGCTTATTAACGTCTTTGTAAACTACAACACTGACAGTGTTGTAACTTTTCATCCAGAAGAGCTATCATAGCAACAAAAGTCATGTCCATTGTGCAATTAAAAGTTGAAATGTTCTCTGAGTAGTTCAAGTGGAATCCTACATCATACAACATACATTTCCAATTTGAAGTAACGAGTTAGATGTGATAAGGATTTACACTGATAAGGGATTTATTGTCTGAATAAAGTAAAGATTATAAGGTTTTTGAAAGCAAATGTTGAAAGTTCATGTGGGCAGCTCTGTGAGAATGTCAGTGGTGTCTGAGTGAGTCTTACACTGAAGCACCTTTTTTTCCCCTTAGTTACCCATCTACAGTCTTCACTATCACTGTATCCAGTTTACTATCAAATTAAATAAAATGTCTTTCTAATTTCAGAATTATGTTCTTTCTTTCAAAGTATACTTATTTATTTGGATTTTTTTTTAACATCATCATGAATTGAAAACAAAGAAAGTGCATATAAAATTTTAAAAATATGTTATTCTTAGAAATTTTACTTCTATACATATTACTTATACTGACACATTTTAATCAGATTATTTCTACTAAAATATTTTTTTCTAGAAGTGAAAAGGAGAGAGAGAAAACCTGTGTTCCTTAGTGAGTAATTTTATACACTGAATGCAGTTGGAATTGAATTTTGTCTTGCTGATGGAGACATCTCCATGAAGAAACATTTGATTATCCAGCACAAATAAAAACAAAATGTAGTCTCTACTATCTTACTGCAAAAATTAAATGACAAAGATAGCTGAAAAAGATAGCATTTTGGATATCAAACTTCTGTCCTTTGCAGCAGTTTATCTGAAAGCTATACAAGGTAAGCTTTTGTAATTTTTTTTCCTCCTATACATAAATTCATATTAGCTTTATAGGTTTTCTCTAGGAAGTATTTGTTAGAAAATACTAGAAACTGACGGGATGAACCATAGAATGAACTGGCTTATACTTTTACCTCTCATACACCTCAGTACCTACTTTGGTTGCTCTTAGAGCAGGCTGTGCAAAATGGACCTTTGTCTCAGCTGAGTACAGTGGTCTTGCATAAGTTTTGTAATACATTCTTTGGGTACTTTTGTGGTATTTGTAGTGTTACTGTTGATAACAGTAATTAGCAATAACGTTGAGTTTATATTTTTTAAAAAAAAACAGGCTATTCTAACATGTTCTCGGCATCTTCTCTGTAAAATTAAAAGAGAATTAAATGAGGACTGAATTGCAAAGAGAAATCTTAAGGAAAACAAAAATATAATTATACATGGTTCACGGTACTGTATGTTATACTTGACAAGATTTGTGAGTTTTTCAGTGTAAGCCACTCAGGCAAAGAAAAACAGCCTGTGTAAATACATCAAATGAGGAATGTCAATCTCTGCAAATTTAATTACAGTACTTACTACTATTAAAATATGTAGGTTAGTTATGTCCATGGCTAATAGAGAAAGAGGCAAGATGTCCTTAGCACAGTGTGGAAATCTGTTCCTTGGTCTTTGTATCTGAGTTGATCAAGACTAATTAATCTGGAATGTACTGCATGTTGTTTGATTAGATGATCTCAAACTTTAAAAGTTTCAAAAAAGTGCATTTTTGTTACTACCACTTCTATCAGTTATTTTAGATTTACTTAATGCTCTGTTTAAAACAAAGATGAGCAGTGTGCCTCAAGAATGAAAACCTAAAAAAACCCACCAAAGTCAGAGAAGTAGATAAAAACTTGCATTTTGTTACATATTTACAAAAAGTACAGAAATTCTCTTGCCTCCACAGAGTAAGTTACGAAATGTGAAATAGGGAGGAGTGATGCAGTGGTTGGAACTCATCAGTGAAGTGCTTTTAGATTTCATTCACTCAATAAAAGAGTTATACTAATAAAGCCATATTAAAAACTCAGATTTTATTAATTCAGAATATATTTTTGTAAGTAACTGAGGAATGGGAGAATATTTTTTTGAGTCAAAAGTGACTTTTGAATATTCTTTTTAAACCGTGTCGGTAAATGGTCATAGTGCAGCCCTTTAAGAAGATGATGTGTCACCTGCCAGCTACTTAAGCATTTCTTCTACTCTTCATGAATATTGTTGTAGAAGAAATTCAGAAATTTTGCACTAACTCACAGATCTAGACGTTGCGATTTTAGAAGTGACATAGATCACAAATATCATATCTAGCTATCAACCAGATAAGGAATTTTAGTTTGTATCTTCTCTCATGCTTAAAGATCTCTGCATATCCTTCAGATAATGCATTCTTTGACACATTGCTTTGTTTTATGTTGTGCCTTAAAATCTTGGGAAAATGAATACAAACAAGAAAAAAACATAATGTTCTGTCACAGGTACCATTTTAAAATATAACTTTGTTGACAGATCACATACTATGTTATAGTTACAAAGTAAAGTACCTCGCTGCATTTTTTTCCTGGATTAAAATGTTTTAGGTTATGCCATGTGAAATTTGGACATGTTCAAGAAATATTTAAGTGGCATGTCTTCAGTAAATTGAGTAGCTTGGGAAAAGTAGAAAAAAGTTTTAAAAAGTTCTTTTTAGCTTGTTTGTTTTTTTTGTTTTGTTTTTGTCAAGTACTATTGGATACTGAGAGGACAGAAGAAATAATTTTGAGACCATTTGTTAGTTCCTACCAAAGGTACTGTCATCATCCACCTGTGAGTTTCAGACATTTTCCTTGTTACACCATGCACTGTTTGAAGGCAACATACTGCACAGTTTTTCTACACTCACAATCTTGTTTACAGGCAAAAGAAAACACGTTAATTATATTCATACATCTATACATTTATGTAAAGTCTAAGTTAGAATAGTTTCATGCAAACTTCTAATTACAAACTCCTTAGATTTTACCCCTTTTCTTGGGTGTTACACTCTTCTCAATCCTATTACAAAAAAAAATGTCGATCAATAGAAAAATTACTGTCACAGCAAAACTTAGTGTCACAGATAGTTCATGAAAATTTGAGACGAGGCAGGTCTGAGAAGCTTAAGCACCCAAGCCTTGTAAATTTACAATGTAGCTTATAAGTAGTTACTGGCTGTCAGAATACCGCATTGCAGAATAACATGGTTATAATACAAATACAAGGTTTCTACATGGACTCAGATTTAATTTCTTTTGTAATGTAGTGTAGACAGCCAGTTGTTAATACATTTTTATAATACTAATTCTCACAGCATCTCTCTTGTCGAGTGATGGCTGATTGCAGGTGTATCATGATGACAGGTGAACTTTTATAATTTCGGAGAAATAGCTGTATTGTTTACCAGAGATGTGAAGATAACAGCATGAATCAGCTAGGTGGCATTTAGAATTGCAAGGCTTGCAACTGTTTACTGATTCAGGCTTAAATAAGTATTTTTGTGTGGCACAAGCTTGTTTTGTCTTTTATAGAGAATCATTTTGAAATGAAAGTTCTTGAATGTTATCACTAGGGTGATGGTTTTGGTATTTTTTTAAGATGCTTTATCATCTCATTATGGAATTTTGAAAAGTAGATGGCAAGTGAATATCAGAAATAATTCTACGCTTTTTTTTTATCCACAGCAATAGATTTTTATCATCTTCTGATACATACTGCTGAAGATTTGTATCTCATGCTATAATTATAGAGGCTCTTGCTGGATCTCTGCCTACATCCTTACATCTGGTCTAAAGTCATACTCTAGCTAAGCATTTATACTCTGCATGGATTTTGTGTGTATATGAAAATGAATATCTTACGTCTGTATAAATATCTATATGAAAAGAGCACCAGCCCAATTAATGTAACAGCTCTTGAGTAGCGAATATTTGCTGACCACAAAGCATGTAATTTCATAAGATCTGATTATATTATCTATATACTGCATAATTATGTACTCTCCCACATAAAAATAAATTCTTTTAAAGTCTAAATCTTGAGTTAAATTTCTTTTAGGAAGCTAATGTAAGAGCCTAATAATGCAAAAGGTTTACATGTTACAAAACAAACAAAAGAATAAAAGCAAATATCAAGCAGGTTCATGTGTGTGCTTTAATGGAGTCAGGAAGAAATATAGTTATGAATTAGCAAATTGGTTGAAATATAAGCAGTACAAAAGAAAAAATTTCCTACAACTTACAGGAGACTTGCTGAATAACAGTATTTTTCAAAATCCATCTTTTTAAGAGAAGTTTTAAAACAATACAGCCCTATACTTTGCCCTTGGGAACAATAATGCATACTTACTCTAAGAAAACAAAGTAGAGTCTTAACAGTTAGTCAAAGAAAGTAGGCAGGTCAATTAAATGGTAATAAGCACTGAAGTGACCAAAGAGAGTTCTGCAGGCTACTCTTCTGAATATCTGGAAATTTAATCTTTGTCTGTAGAGACTTTTTCCTAGCAACTGACTTTGAAAAATGAGGCCAGTAGAGACTTAAAATTGTAAATTATTGTCATTCTTGCTAGTGTAATATGGTTCTTAATACAACAGTAATGTACAATCATTTCAGATATATATAACTTAGAAAAAAAAATCTAATGTAAATTCTTAACTTTCCTAGCTATTAATCACTTAAAGCTTAAGAAAACTTAAGAACTAAGAACTTAAAATTCTTAGAAATGTATCTAATAATAAAAGGCTGCCTTTGCCAATGATTTAGGTAGTCTTAATTTTTGAAAATTTTTCCAAAACATCTTAGATGTTTTGTCAAACACATCTAAGCATTTTGATCGAAGTAGAATAAAAATGCTAAAAATTCAACAAATAAACTATGAGATAAATTGAAGGAACAAATTAAGTGATCACTAATGTAACTGTGATTCTATTAGAGTCAGTACTGGTTAAACAGCTTTCAGAAATTGTATAAATAGAAAACTTACAATTCAGCAGATGATAAATGTAGAAGCACACACAAGGTAACACTATACAGAAATATTTTTTTTCCTTTTTTTTCAGGACTTACAACTCCAACAACTATCTTTGAAAAATAGTACAAAATTAAAACAAAGCAAAAAAACCTATCCATAGGGGATGTAAGAATACAAGAACTCTTGTAGTTTATTTCTGTTAAAACCAGAAATACAATCTCCTACAACATCCAGTCTAAGTAAAATGTTCATCTAATGAGAATGCAACTGTGGTATTGCTGAAAAAGCAGTCCCAAAATCAGAAATGTCCAGAGAACAATTCAGTTTCACAGCAGTTTTCAATTTCCTATTTCTGTTCTTTGTTGAAATGAGAACAAACCTTTCCAATATTTCCTTATTCCGTATGTATTTAGTCTTTTTGTGTTTTGTTTACCTCAGTGGATCCCCTCTTTGTTGTCTTTCAGTCTTCAGACAGATTTGCAGAGAAACACTAAAGCCTGTTCTCCTTTCTCTGTCTGCATCCTAATAGGTGGCTGTGATCTCTACTTCAACATAATGCTGTAAATTTCGCCTCCACACTATGTTTCTGCTTCTGTAAGCCTCTGATTTCCTTCTGCACAGTTCAATTCTAGTCACACACAGAGAAGGGCACTGGTCTTGTCTGGTGATTTGTCACTGGCTCTCATCGTGAGTCCTTGAACATGACCTGGGTCAGTCTGTGTAATGGTGGGTCATCAATACGTAAATATTTCAAAATATCTGACATCATCTAATTTTATTGTTCAAATTGAGAGATAAATTCACTGTTTACTGGTAATGCTTTTAAAAGTTTAATGAGAACTTCTTAGGTTGAGATCTACATATCTTTGAATGACTTGCTGTTCAAGACAGGTGTCCACTCAGTGTCTTAGACTGATTTCAAAAGGAAAAGGAATTCAAATGAGAGCTACTTTATATTCAGCTGGTGTGTAATTAAGTATATATATGCATGCATTATATATGAAGAAGCTTCCCTAGTTTCCAATTTCCTCTTTTTTAATATATAAATTTGTTTTATATGCATATATGTATATAATTCATATATGTACATAAAGGAGTGCAAATTTATGTGCATATATAATCTATTAAATTATAAATATGAAAAATATGTATAGATTTAGGAGATTAAGTTGAGCTTTTTAAATTGTAGTCTGGGTTTTCAAGATTAAAAATAACTGATGTGGGAGATGTAAAGGAAAATATGTCTGTAATATGTTATTTTTACATTGAAGTGAGCAAAGAGAAAGAAGGATGTTTACGTGAAAAACTTCTTCGTAAAACGTGTTTGTTGCCTTGTGTTATAGGGGTACTGCTGACATCCATCCTCTAGATCCGAGGTCTAGAAGAGCTTAGTGCATTGCAGTAGAAGCGTAGAAAAACAGTGACAGCTACTTCAATTGATAAATTTGAATAATGGCCAGTAAATAACAGTTTTTCATTCTCAATTCCATTGGCTAAATTAAAGCGGAGTAATTTATGCCATGCTCCCTTAGTGAGTTTTTTCTGCTGCTCTTCATCCATCTCAAATCAGCCTTCACTCATACAAAAAGAGTGTAATTTTGTGTGAGAAAAAATGGTACCTGCATCAGGCATTTTATGTTCATCCTTGTTCAATTACTTATTTCATATTTATGAGAGAGTGAAAAATAAATATCTATAGATTAGCAGAAATGCATTTTTCTCCCCTAATAATTTTTTCCAATAGTATATACATATAACTTTGAAGAACCAGACCTGGTAAGTAAGTCAGAGAGAAAAAAATCTTGTAGTGTTTGCAAGGAACTTTCTTTGACAGCTGGTCTGCTCTGAAACTCTTTGAAAAAGCAAAACATATGGAAGATGGTGAATTGCCCAGGTGTTAAGAGTCTAGCAATATGTACAAAGCAGGATATATTCCAGAGATACTTTTTATTACTACAAAAAACAAAGGAAAAATCAAGTCATGTGTCTGCATATTCTTTTTTTTTCCTTTTCCCCACTCTTCAAAACACAACATATGTAGCCAAGAACTTGCCTGTTTTTTTCTTATTTCTCATTTTCTTGCATAAAGGTATCATGAAAAGATTTGAGCTTTAAGAATACTACAAATTTTAGGTAAATGTATTTTTTAGATAACTGTATGTCTTGTGTAAGGCAAGATTTTGGAAGCTTGCCTAGGAAGTCTAACTATTGAGTCATGTTTGAACGTCACCTCTGAATTAACCATTCACCTTTACACTTTCTTGCTGCTGTAGTTACAGTTGAGTAAACAGACCAAGGAAGGGAAAATGTCTATTATCTTGCATACTGATTTGGAAAACGTCATAGATGTTCTGGTTATAGATATTGCTGTTGAAATACTGTTCAGAGAAGGCAAAGGTCAGCCTGAACTGTAGAGAAGTAATAATAAAAATTAGGTGAATACTATATTCTACTGAAATGAATACACAGGTGCATAAGACATTTCTTGGAATATAGCACCTAGAGAAAAGGAAAAGGGAAACAATGTAAGAAATTATTTGTTTGAAAGGAAAAAAAAAGCCATCAGAATCATTTTAGTATCAGAAATTCTGAGCAGTGAATGTCACCTATCTTGACTTTAGCAAGGCTTTTGACACCATCTCCTATTACATCCTCATCAAAAAGCTCAGGCAGTGTGGCTTGGATGAGTGGACAGTGAGGTGGATCGAGAGCTGACTGAATAACAGAGCCCAGAGGGTGGTGATCAATGACAAAGAATTGAGTTGGAGGCCTGTGGCCAGTGGGGTTCTGTGTGGATTAGTTCTGGGGCCACCCTTGTTCAACATCTTCATCAGCAACCTAGATAAAGGGACAGGGTGTAGCCTCAGTAAGTTCCCTGATGACATCAATCTGGGAGGACTGGCTGATTCCCCCAGAAGGCTGTGCTGCCATTCAGTGGGATCTCAATTGACTTGAGAGGTGGGCAGAGATGAACTTCGTGAAGTTCAGCAAGGACAAGTGCAGAGTCCTGTATCTGTGGAGAAACAACCCCATGCACTAATATAGGGTGGGAATTGACCTGCTAGAGAGCAGCTCTGCAGAGAGAAACCTGGGAGTTCTGGTTGATAATAAACTAAACATGAACCAGCAGTGACTAAGAAGGCCAATGGCATCCTGGGATGCATCAAGAAGAGTGTGACCAGCAGGTCGAGGGAGGTTCTTTCTCCCCTCTACTCTGCCCTGGTGAGGACTCATCTGGAGTCCTGTGTCCAGTTCGAGGCTCCCCAGCTCAAGAGGGACAGGGAAATTGCAGAGAGAATCCAGCACAGGGCCATAGAGATGATCAGGGAACTGGAACATCTTTCTTATGAGGAAAGACTGCAGGACCTGGGACTGTTCAGCCTGGAGAAGAAGAGGCTAAGGGGATCTCATTAATGCTTGAAAGGTATATGTCAAAGTGATGGGGCAATATTTTTTTCTGTAGTGCCCAGTGACAGAACTAGGGGTAATTGACAAAAGCTGAAACACAAAAAGTTCCACTTAAACCTAAGTAAAATCTTCTTTACTATAGGGATCAGGGAGCTCTGGCACATGCTTCCCAGGGAGGGTGTAGAGATTCCTTCTCTAGAGGTTTTCAAAACCTACCTAGATGAGTTACTTCAGTTTGGGAGATAATTTAATTTTTATGTATAAATGTAAGTATAAGGAAAAAAGGCTTTTGATGACAGATAGCTCTTCACTGTGTAGAATAGTCATAGCAAGGTAAAGTGACTCACAACCAATGTTTCCCTGGTTAAACTAGAAGTATTATTAAAGAGCTTTTCCAGTGTTGCTAGTGATACTACTCAGCTGTATCTTATGTCTAGAATATGTGTCTTTCTAGAGGTTGTGTTCTAAGTTTAATCAAAAATTTGATGCAGTATTTAGTTGACATAAACTGTGCATAAGCTCAAAATTTATTTTAATAGTCACTACTAGGCTTAAAATATCTTTATATGTATCAATCTCTATAAGAACTCTAATACTGTAGTTTCTTGCCAGTCTACAATTCATGCAATGGTATGGAGATCAATTAAAATCAATTATGGTGATAAAATTAAGAACATTTAGAACAAATTATAAGCACAATTGAGTAATCAAAAGTTGATAATTTCTGAACTCATTCATATAGGATACTGCAAACATAAGTTGACAAAGATATTGTAGCACTCCAGGGACTTATTAGAGCTGGATAACATTTACAGTACTGTCAGAAATATTATACAAATGGGATTTTTTAACTAATGCTGAATATCAGGACATGGGGACACGAACAAACAATGAAAGCAGGCAAAAGACATCTTAAGAAAGAAAAATTTAACAAAAGGTGATCAACTTCTAGGAAACTGTCCAGCTTTTAGACTACAAGGCAGGTATAGGTGAAATTAGTATGTTGTTTATTTACTTGCTTTCCAAAAAGGAAGGAAGCTGATAGTCAATGTATTACCCACCAATTAATTTCATGGTTTCTCATATCCCTCCTTTCATTTCTAACTCTTTAACATAAATATTAAGGAAAACAAAGGAGCCATGGTTGAATTATTTGCAGCTCCTATAGTTACATATTAAAAACAATTTTCAATCTGATACTAGTCAGTCTTTTGATAGGAAGGTGTTTGAGTCGTCAAAGGGATTAAAACTGTTTCCCAGATTTAATAAAACCGAATAAATAGAATTATATTTCATGAAATATAAACACAAATGTTAAGAACAATTGAAATCATTAGATTTCCTTTTATTTTTAAGTAATTTCTGATATTACAAAAGTCAGTGCATGTAAGAGACATTATGTACTGTAGGTTAAACCAAGATCTCAATAGGTGGAAGTCAGAGTACTTCTGTTCTATAACACTTCTACTGATATTTTTATTTATTGATTGATTCAGATGTGCAGCGATGATATGAATACTTTTTAATGTATTCCACATATAAAAGAATACAAATGTTTCAGTCTTGTAGGATATAAAGTGCCCTTTTTCAGCCTCTTCTTCTGAATCCCTGATAAGGTATATAGGGAAATTCTTCCAGGAAGACATATGTCCACAATTGACCAAATTTTTTGTAGCTTCCATAGAAGATTGTGACCATTATTGATGCATAAACTCAGAAATCAGTAGATCAAACACATATTTGACATATCTGGTCCATACACTTCAGAAGTGAAATATATTAAACATTTTAATGTGTCTTTTAGAAAAGTCTTCATTTATGAATACTGTAAAATATTTATATATGCAACTTATTTTATAAATTATCTTATACAATGACTGTGCCACAACACTGATAGTTGGTGGATGAAAGGAATGTTTCTTTCTATTTTAAATTGTAAATTAAGTCAGTCTTTTACAAATAAGCGATTTCATGGACTATGTGGTGTTTAGAGAAGATACAGAAGTAGAAAGCATAAAAATTCACTGTTTGTGTAAAGTGATGATCCTTGAAATAAGTTTACTTGGTTACCATATAAATACCCTGCTATTTAATCAAACAGAAATGGTATTGTCCCCATACACTTAGCTACTCCACAACATATTCCCAGACAGTCCCTGCATTTTAGTTTCTTTGTCATAGAGGCCAAGGAAGGAGCTGTGGCCAGAAGAAAATTTTTTGCTTTTCTGCAACCTTTTTGTCTTCTTTTTTGTTTGTTACTGATAAGAATTTCACACAAATTCATTCCTTGCATCTGTAATCTGGAGATTACTTTTGATTTCTTCTTCTCTCTTGTCCAAAATATCTAGGCAACCCCAGCAGGCAACTAAGCACCATACAGCCACTCACTAATACACACATCTTCTACCCCAGGTGGTGACAATGTCCTATCAGCAATCCTTCCCTCTCTGCCAATTCCCACCAGTTTATATACTAGGCACTGCCTCATATGGTATGGAATAGCCCTTTGACTGGTTCAGGACAGTTATTCTGGCCATGCTCCCTTCCCTGTTCTTGTGTATCCTCAGCCTCCTTGCTGGCAGGGCAGGGTGAAAAGCAGAAAAGGCCTTGATGCTATGCAAGTATTGCTTAAAAATAATTAAAACATCTCTGTGTTATCAACACTGATCTCAGCATAAACTCAATACACAGCACTGTACCAGCTACTAGGAAAAAAAATAACTCCGACCCAGAAGATGCCAGGACACCTTCAAAAGAAGACTGATTCTTACTATTGGACAGATACTATGATCATACTGCATAATTCCCAACCTTGTTTGCACAGTTTATAATGTGATACACTTTATGGTTTAACGTTAGAAGAACAGAACTGTTTTGCAACGGCCAAGAAACTGCTGGTTATTTTTAACACATCTGCATAGCTAAGTGGATTTGCATTCTGAAGTGTGGTAATTCCTTTAAAAAAAATCATTTATAAGTGTTATTGCATTGGCAATTGAATTCTCATTGTAGGTAAAGTTAATATTTCTTGATTAAATTTATTTTGTATTTGTAAGAATATATTCTTTCTATAGAGATAATTATACTTTAAAAATTAAGACAGATCTAGTAAAAAAAACTACTTTGAGATACGTATTTAGAATAATAAAATAAGGCAATTCAATTTCTTTCCACTCATAAGTAAAATCTTTCCATATTCTAAGGAAATTATATATGTTTTAAAGGATTGATTGAGTGCTGTGTCACATTCCTAGCTTCAAACAAAAAGATTTGTAAAACCCTAGAGGTCTAGAGCAAAATACCTCCATACCGTTTACATGCACATTCTGATAAAAGCAGGAAGAAAAAAACATGAGAGGTGGCTGAGATCAGTTGTAACAAAGCTACATCAGAAAAGTGTGGTGTGAAATGGAGTTAGCCATTTTTCTTTAGACTTTGTGATACCAATTGTGTAATGATAGTCTTATGTATGTGCTCCATAGAACTGTAGAAAATACTTCTGCCATTTCACAGCAGGACTGTTTGACAGAATTAAATGTCTGAAGTTTTAAAGACGGCTTAAGAACTTTAGATCCTAAGGATCTGTCATGGCTAACCATGTTAAACCTACTCTGAAAAAAAAAAAAAAAACCAAACAAAAAACCAACAAGACAAAACAACAATATAGCCATATACTGTGAAGAGATTATACATCAGGAAACTATTTAGAAAAAATTACATCAGAATACTATCCCTATTCAATGATGATTGGAAGGGCAAGTATATATAAGTAGATATCACAAGGATTGAATATAATATACTTTATGAAATATACAATATTTTTAATGTGCATTGAAGTTTCTGAGTATGGCAAGGTGCCCCAGTACCGGCCAGCAAGAATTTTGAAAATCTGTTTTGAAGAATTCAGTCCATTTACCTTCTCTCCTTGGTTATCCATCCACAAAACGAGAAATAATGTGCATTATACTTCAGGAAATACTATAGTTCCAACCTGTGTGACAAATATTGTAGTACAAATTATTGCTAGTACAAACCCACAACATGAACATAACATATCCAGAAAGAGCATTACTTTATCCTTTCAACAAAAGGCCTTTTTTTAATGTAAATGTGTTAATTTCTACAAAGGTAGTCTTGGTGTAACTGGAAGGTGAGAAGGTCAGTGGGAGAATGTCAGCTCTTTGAAATAACCACCTCTTAATGACAATTTCTTTATAAAAAGTATTTAAGTAGAATATCAAAGTAGTTCTTTCTGAATTGAACAGGAATCAATATTAGCTTTATTACATCTCTCTGGGGTATAGGTTTTTAATAGAATTTTTTGGAAAATATGTACTCTGATTCCAGCTGAGGATTAATCAGCCAGATTTTATCAGCAATAAATTTTTGATGTATCCATGAGATTATATTCTTATTTTTACTCTCTGGGAACAATAGTCATTCCCTAAAGATAAGAGTGTGAGGCCACGGGGAAAAAACGAATCCACAAAGGTTTAGAAAATATTTTATTTTTCTTGTGCAGGCTCATAATTTAAACATGAATACTGAAGGAAGAGGGACATCAGAGTCACCAGCACATAGTTGTACAGGTGTCCTTTCCAAAATAGGAGTAAAATAGAGAGACAAATAAGGAGTTTTCAGAAAAAAAGGAAAAAGAATTTGGCAGTGATGGCCTTAGGCTTGAAGAATCCCTGTTTTTTAAACCTCCCACTCATTGGGCGCATCAATATATTTTGTCTATATGAATAACCAATAATGAAAATGTGATATAGTTTAGGTTTAATCGATCAATGTATGTTTAGAGGTTTCAGAACAGAGTCACTTCCTTTCCCTTGTCAATACCTTCTTTGACTTGATTTTTGCATAGATTTGGGAAAAAGGATTCAAGTGTAAATCTGGAACAGTAGCCAGTTATGCCATATATTAAGTTTTCATTTCTTTACTTGTTTCAGAGGCTCTGAACAACAAAGAAATCACTGATTTGTCAGAATTAACTTATTTGAAAAACTAGGTGATGATAACTCCTAGGAAGCCACGGTGATTACAGAAGACCTCTTGCAGATACAACTGGAAGATAACAGATGCTGGATGGCTGGGTGCCCTAACAGCAGTATCACTGGGCATTTTGCAGTATTGCTGGTGGAACTGATACAAGTATCTCCTGCTATGAATGCAAGAAGATATTTTTCATTTTACAATGAGTATCATAATGTTTAGTTGACTATTCTAGGGTTTGTTTCATTCACTATTAATTTAACAAGAAATGTAAATGAAAGATTTTTAAGTCAGTTTCTTCCAAAGAACTTCTTCGGAAATGCTTGACGTTTTCTGAATCAAAACTGTTTTACTGCAAAATTCTTAACAAATTTTAGTTCTTACTGTTTGTTTCTGACATAGCAAATCAGAATGGAGAATTACTAGAAACCATTTAGTCACAAAATTAGTCTTCAGTGAAGAGCTTATGTGAATGTTAACAGACATCTTGTTTCCTTTGATCACAGAATCTGAAGGACTGGAAGGGATCTTGAAAGACCATCTAGTCCAACATTCAACAGTGACCTCATATTGCCTCAGCATTAGTTTTATCTGCAATGTATTTGCAGAAGTCCTTCTTCTTTTCCTTGACCTCCCTTTCAAGGCACAAGTCCAACAAGGCTTTAGCTTTCCTAGTTGTCTCACTACATCCTCTGGCAACAGTCTTATATTCATCCCAAGTGGCCATCTCTTCCTTCCATGATCTATGGACTCTCCTCTTCCACTTGAGTTTGCCCAATAGTTTCCTATTTAACAATCAAATGTAACAAGCAACTTTCCTTTTGCAACTGGAGATGTCTCTTCTGATTTTTATTTAAATAAGAAAAAAAAAATAATTTACTTTTCAAGTAAGAGAAAAGCATGATGAGAAGGTCTTTGACATCGAACATTACAATATGTTTCTGGTTTATTCTTTAGCACTCAAAATCAAGATCTTTATTTTACATATATTCATATCCATATGTGAAGAGAAGATTTCTTTGTATATTGTACTGCTAAGCTACTGATAAACTGGCTTCCTGAAAATAAATACCAATTACGCATGCATGTGAACTTACAATCACAGTTACTTGGATTATGCTGATACAGTCTTTATCCTATCATTTTAGAAAACCTTCAAGTTCAGGGAAAGTTTCTTTAAAAAGTAGAGCATTATAAAGCTCTATCTCATCATTCTATTTAAAAAATAGTTTGTTTCTCACATGAATGTCATAGTTTAAATATCAGAAATATTTAACTGCATTTTTGGAGCTATGGTAATTTTCTTTAATGGAATACAAAGCAGTTGATCACTAGAGTTCTACTTGGCAAAGTGCCAAGTTATGTCAGCAGTATGAAATTGAGCTCTTAAAATATTTAAAACACTATTCACTTAACTTTGAAGGTCTATAGAAAGGCCATTTATACTCAAGAATGAAAGATAAGCAAATTATTTCTGTTTTCTTCTCAGAAATGCATATCAGTTTTGAAATTTTGTCTCCTTGTGAATTTAGAAACCATAAAGTTCAACTCAAGCATTAAACTTTTATGAAGAGAACAAATTAGAAATCCCTTAGTAATAGCTGAGCTATCACTACTGTTCTCAGTCACTTTGGCTTTCAAATAGATATCTTTCTTTGTCTGCCAAGGAACACACTTAGAATTCAACAAACTTTTTTTTTTTTCTTTATCTGTGGATATAAAGTGTGTATCAACTTATGTTCAACATCTGTAATATCTGTATAGTTGGATAAAAGGAAGCCTTTAGATGGGACTTACAGTCCAGAAATTGTTCTTTAAAAAGTAGTTTGCTGGACTTTATGGCATTCTCATTAATTTTCTTTTTAAAGAAAAAGTAATTAAAAAATTACTAGTACTAGTGCTAGCTGATCTGAGGTGATTTGATACTGTTTGATCACAAGAACAAGGGGAAGAGAAAATGCAAAAGTTTTTCTCTGCTTGAAATTGTTTCTTACTTTTTGGTATGTTTTGCTGTGTAATTGAGTGCTTCCATGTACAGTCTGGAAGTGCTTTTCTATGCCATTCATTAGCATGTTCTGAAAAACTAAGAGAGCAGGAAAAAAAATTGAAAAAACTCCTACTCAACCTGTGTGTTTGACAGTGTTTTCTATTCAAGACCATGTCTAAGTGACAACTCATAGTAGGTAATTTTGGATGTTTTTTAAATTTAATTGACATTTAAAGGCCTATATATATGGCAATACATATTAACAAAAAAGGTAATGCAGCCTGATTTTTTATTTATAGGATAATATATCAGGATATATATGCTGATAATAACATCAGATATACCAGATTGGTTTAGAGATATCTACTTTGGGTAGTAGACATCAATGTCCTGTGTTTATCATAATTTTAGATAAATAACTTTGGTGTCTAATTAGCATTAGTGTGCATTCATAAGAGGAACTTGCAATAGTGTGGTGCTACTTTAAAGCACTGAATATCAAAGCCTTAATAAGGTCCCTTTCCAATGAAGATGAAAAATATTTGAGATGAAATTCCATCTAGTTGAAAAAATAGTTGATTGAGACGTAAGTGACTGGTTACATAAACTACGAGTATCTTTGTGGCTTTTAGGGCTTGATGAATTTTTAAAGATTTTTTAATTAATTTTTAAGTTAAGATTTACAATTTTTAAATATTTAAGACAAGGAAACATAATTGTCTTACAATGGCAGTTTTTGCACAAAACTGCCAACAGTATTTATTAGCCCATTAGTGACCTTTTTATCATCTATTTCTTTATTCTTATCTAGTAGGATTTACATCAATATTATTTGCTGGAAGACTGAGTGCTTCCATGAGGATTGTCTTAGAACTCTTTTTAAGCTAATTCTTTTATCACTTGTTCCTAACTTCAAAGTAACATGTTCTTTCGTATCATTTCTAAGAACCACAAAATATGAAGGTTCATTCCTTCTTCTCAGTATAAACAAAGCTCTACTCTGTCCTAATGAGGCCTCAACGGGAGTACTGTGTCCAGTTTTGGGCTCCCCAGCTCAAGAGGGAACTTCTGGAGAGAGTCCAGTGCAGAGCTACTAAGATGCTCAGGGGACTAGAGCACCTTTGTTATGAGGAAAGGCTGCGTGAAATGGGACTGTTTAGTCTGGATAAGAGGAGACTGAGGGGGCATATCATTAATATTTACAAATATCTAAATGGTGGGTGTCAGGAGGTTGGCGCATCATGCTTTTTCTGTTGTATGTAACGACATGACTAGGATTAATGGGATAAAGCTGGAACACAAAAAGTTCCATTTAAACATAAGATAAAACTTACAAGAGGAGGTTGTGGAGTCTCCTTCTCTGGAGATCTTCAAAACCCTCCTGGACAAGTTTCTGTGTGACCTGATCTCTGAAGATCCCTTCCAACCCCTAATATCCTATGATTCTATGATCCTAATGTGCAGAAAGGCTGTATAACAAAACAAAACAAAGCAAACCCCAAACAAACAACAAAGTACAACTCTTAGTTTCAAAATGTCTTCTGTGATCTGAAAATTGCTCAATTTCCACTGCAGAGGTAACTCTTTAAAGCCTGTTGAAGTCTGTAGCTCTCTAATTAATACATTATTATCTCACATTAGGAAATTTACTACTTAATGCTTATGCTACCTGCTGAAATAATTCACCTTGTCCTTAGTTTATGTTGAACCCTTTACTACAAATTGAATTTCAAGTTTTGTGTTTTGATTTTTTTTAATTAGGGGAAGAAGCTAGAATCTAGATTGCTCATGTTCTGTTAAAATTACTGGATAAACTTGATGAGACTGTTTTATTCTTTTTCATAAGGTCAACCCCATTTCTCTTTGTAAATTTTTATTATTGAAATTTCAATAGTCAAACGCTACATTGGAAACAAAAAAATAATTAAAAGACTATCATGTATTTCCCTATCTGAAGGTCAGAGTTGTTGCTTTATTTTACTTCATTTTATTTTCCTTTACAGATTTTCTAGTTTAATACAAACAGCTTACCAAAATGCAAAATTCAAAAAGGAAATTCATCTCTTGATGATGAAGTATGAACAAATAAGTTCTTAATTTTTTAATCATCCATATTAATAGCATTCAATTCACATGTGTATAATGGCATTTATCAAAGCATGTGAAAATACTTGACAGACCCTTTATTGAGCCTCTCAACAATTTGTAGGATTAAATCTGTCTTTCAGATAAATGTGCTACTATTAATAATAATGTGAAAATGCTTCTTTTCTTTCAGAGCTGTAATCAAGATTCTGAACTCAGTCTAAAAAAATAAAATGCTTCTGGTGGTCCTTGTTTAAATAAGATGTCTGAAGTGAAGTGTGGAGATACTGTTAGTAGATAAGATCTGAATAGATGACACTTTCTGTAAGACAAATGAAAATTAATTCACTCTATGACCTATTTAGAGAGCTCACTGTGTCGAAGATTCAAAGGGTAGGGAGAGGGGTTTGTAAGCAGTAGGGGATGGAATGGGATTGAATCAGATTGTCAGCTCATACAGAGAATTTATTTTATATTGGAAAATGGAATATTCCAATGGAATAGCTAAACATTCTATGGAGTAACCAGATGAAGGGGAAAGCTGAAGTCTTTAATTACTGTAAAACTTCTTATTTTAGTGAGATTTTGAGAATTTTGATTGTGTTGTTTGATTTTGTCTTTTTGGTTAGGGCCCATTCCTAGGTCCTGGTGATTTATTTATGTTAATGTGAACTTAACAATAAGCTTCTCTGAGGCTGGAGCAATTTAATTTGCAGGTATTACAGGAATAGGTTTGAAATGTTTTTCTGAGTTACACTTTTATGAATGTACTGTGTAGCAGTCTGTAAACCCATTGTTTAATGCCACCTAGAAAACTAAAAATTCTCAGAGAGTGGAGGTGGTTTGCTTACCTAAATTTGGGGAAGAATAGAGTCAGGGCTAAGACAACAGAAGGAAAGCACCAGTGATCTTGCACCAACTACAGATCACTCAATTAGAGTGGTAAACGAGGATTTGCAGACACCATGGGAAGCATTCAAAGAATATACCCTGTTCTGATGAAAGAAGCACTTTAACTGCTTGGATACTTATTGGAAACACAAAAGACATGGACAAGTTCTTGAAATTGTGGGGGCCACTTTGTTATCTCAGAGGAGGCAACTTAGATGTAATGTTCACTGCAAAGCTATGTGAGAGCAGATCAAGCATGTGAAGGCTGAAAGGCAATTGAAGAGAAACAATTGTCACATGATGCCATTCCCAGTTTTAAGAAATGGAAAAGAGGCAAGAACAGTGGAATAGGAACAATTCACTTAAAAATTGTTCGATACTGTCTTTAGAATTTAAACTGGGATAGCATCCTTTCACTTACAATTCCTGCACAGAGGTGTTCTCTTCTGAGTATCCATTAGTACAATAATAATTTGTTAAAATTCTGAGCTCTGAGAGCACTTGGCATAGAAAATGCAGAAGGAATGGTGTTTATGGGAGAAGACATAGCAGAAGGGAAGCATTAAGGTATCTTGTAGAATCTGAAAACAAAACCGAAGCAGTCCTATAAAAACAGATACAAACAATATGATTTGAGTATGAAAATTAAAGCTAGCATAACTATGTGAAGATAACCAGGAAGTCTCAGGAAACAATCAAAAGACATAAAAACAAACAAGAGAGCTCATATAGATACATGAGAAATTAGAGGAAGGCAAAAGAAAATACAGATCTGCTGTTTAATAGAAACAATTATAGTTAACTAGATAAACGGAATACAGGCCGGAGTACTGAAAAGCAGATGAGAGAACTCTTATGTCAGTGGGATGATTTAAAGTAGTAATGTTCTTTTCTTCACCATGAAGTATTTAAGGAAGTAGCCTGAGAAGTCTCTGAACATTAGGAATTATCCACTTGAAGTAAGGGATGAGAGAAGTCCCAGGGGAGTGTCAAATGGCAAACATAGGGACTTTAAATAATAAATTAATTCTTATTGTGAAGTAAAGACCAAAGAGTCTAATGGGATACACCATAATTTACCTTGAAAAGATTATAGATAAATTTATAAGAATCTAGGGAATAAAAAGGTGATAAGGACTACCCGGTTGGATTTGTCAAGAACAAATCTTATTGCACGAACAGAATTTTCTTCTTCGGCCAGAAAACTGGCAAAGTGGATAAAGTAGAAATAGTAGATGTGTTATATTCTGACTTTAGTAGGACTTTCTGCATAGATTCATGTCACATTTCGATAGTTAACTGGGAAAGTGTGGCATAACTACCTGATTTCAATTTAAGGTGAAAGTGCAAATTTGGAAGAAAGTACCTCCAGAGTTAGTGATTAGTTGCAGGCAGTCAAAGAGGAATTCAAGGGAATTACTACATATGTCTTTTCTGAACATAGTTCTGTTAAGGAACTTTGACAGTTACCTGAATGTTAGATTACCTTTAACTATTTTTAAAGTGCATAAAAAAGATGCAGATACAGGTTCAAATACTTCAGAGTGCAGATTTCAACTTGACAGTTACCTTTGTGTATCAGACGACTATTTAAAAACGGTAAGCAAAATTTAAGAGAGAAAAGGCAAATGTCATACAAAATGTTAAAAGATTGGACTAATCTACAAAATTTACTGAAATGTGTGGTTCTAGTGCATCAAAAAGTTGATTTTAGTATATAATTAGATGCATATCTCATTTATAGCTGTTTAACAGGAGTGTTTGATTAACATACTGACAATATTACTGCAATCTTTTTATGCTTGTAACAATCTGGATGAAGTACTGTTTGTATTTCAGACACCTTGTTTTTAAGAAAGAGATAGACAAAGAAAGTATATGTATGACATTTAGATGTTGTTATTTTTGTTCTGAACATATTTAGCTTTCTCTCCACGTTAGATTCTAACTGGGTATTGGTGGTACTTGCTACCAGGATAAATGTTTTGCTTTGGTACCTCAAGAGCACAAGTGACCAGTGTTGCAGTCAGCTGTCTAACACACATCAAAGCTGACTTCAGATTCAGAAACCTTTTTAGCTGTTTGGGGAATTTAGGAAACTTTAAAAGAAGAGAAGGGGCAGACAAGTCTTGTCATATGCAGATGTTTACTTCTGGCTTCACAATTCTTAGCATACGACAAAATAGGTTTGATTTGTAGAGAAGATGATTTATGTTTTATACTAGTGAAAACATTTTTTTTTAAAAAAAAACATAAGCAGGAGGAAATAAATTCCCCAGGGAAATTATTAAATCTTTCCTTTAATAGAAACTTTAAAAAACAAACATGTCAGAGGTAGTCTATCTAACAGTGCTTTAGTACAGGAGGATAGTCTCCAGATGACTTCTACACTTATTCTTGCAATTCTGTAACATCGTGGAGGATTTTTCTTCCTGACTGCACAAAAACATCTGTGTGCCCCAAGCTTGTAATTAAAACATCTGCTAAACAAAGCAGGGTTGTAAATTTCAGCTCAGATGAGACACACAATTACTGCCATCAATGTGCCAATCACCTTCCACTGCAAACTTTTCCCAAGTTTCTATTTACAGTACTTTATCAGTCACTAAGTTCTGATAATACATGATTTAGTTTAGTATTTTCTCCCTTATTTAATAACCACACCTTGCTCTTTGGCAAATATTTCATAGGAGAAACAGCAATCTTCAAATAGTTCTTCGGTCATTCTGACCCAAGTATTTTGATTTCTGTCTTTACTTAGTTATACAAATGGGATTTTTATCCAAATGTAATTCATGTCTATTGTAATGCGAAAAATAATTTATTTGACATTCAGTGCCAGTTGCCTGGTTTAGTGTCTAATAGTTCTATGCCTACCATCTTCTGAATTTGCTGGTATTTGATTGTTGTTAGTTTTCATTCTGTTCTGTCTACAAAGGTAGAATATCTGATGCCTCCTGAATTAAGCACTGCAGGATTGCTTTCTTATGGACTGCTTATGTTTCTTTTTATCAGAATATCAATGAAAGTTTTTATACTTTCATAAAACATACAAAAATATAATTTTCATGGTAGAAACTCAGTCTCACGATTTACATAAGTTATTTTCAATAAAACATTATTATGAAAGTAGTAAGTAAAGTGATCATATATCATTCATACATACTGTAGAGAGTGGTAGTTCTCTAAAAATACGATCTTAGAAAATCTATGTTTAACCATTTGAATGTCTCAGGAAGACATTCATTCCTAAGACAAAAACTAGGTGGTTTTCAGTATATTTGATCCTTCGCATCCTTCAGTTGTTGAGTGTTCTGCCTGGACAGTGGAACAGTTAAGCATGCTGAGAAAAAGAAAGATAAAAAAGAAGGGAAAGGGGAAAACAAGAGAAAGAAAAAGAAGGAAAAAAAACCAAGTAGAAAAGCTTTTTACAAATCCCAGGCAAGTATTTGGATTATGAATTATAATCAAAGATTCTTATCAGGGTCAATATGCACATCTCGAGTCTTGCTGCTTAATACTAATATAGCAATTAAGTGTGGGCTTTTGAATGACTTCTGATGGTTTCACAATGGTGAGATTTATACTGACTGCCATGGGAGCAGAACTAAGTCAACAATGAGCTCCTGTGTAAATATATTTCTAACTGAGAAAGATTAAGAGCTCGTAATGCAGTGTTACTGTATGTGTCTGATAAAATATTTGTGTTATTTCTGATAGAGCATTTAATAATATTTGAAAAAAAACCAATTGAAACAGATACTATTTGTAAACTGTTGACAAAATTCTATGGAAATACTTTATTTTTCTATTACCAACCTTAACAAACACCTTGCTTTCATATTTGGCCTTTCTCACACTCATCAAATGCATTGCAGATTGTCAGTTTTATTTCCCCACAAAGATTGCAACTTTTAGAAACAAATCATGGAAGATAGGTAGTGTGGGAGAACTAACTCCTGATGAATATTGAGTGTGGAGTGCTGTGACTTACTTAGCCTACTTGCTACTAGTTTGTATTCTGCCAATATCTAACTCTAAAACTGAGAAAAACTGTTGCCAATCACACCGTCATTTTCTAGGTTTATGGCAACCTGTAAGTTTAGTCTACAATGTCAAAGAAAATATTCTTGTAACTCTTATGATCTCTGACTGCTGCTCCTACTAGCACTATCAGACTCGAACATGACTTCAGTGCTACTGAAGCTGTTCTCCCAATCACTTCTGCCAGATGACAGCCAATCAGTGTGGTATTTCTCCAGATTGGCACTTCTTTCATGTTTAGGTAAACAGCACCAGGCCTTCTCCTATAGCTGAATGCATTTGCCTATATGTTCTGATCCCTTTGAAAAACTTGGCATAATATTCCAGAGATTGTTTGTATAGCCACACATAGCTTTGGTTTCTAATTCTAATATCCTAATTCTGTGTTTCTAGTGATATATTACATCTACCTGCAAATGAATTTCTGCAGCTGCTAAGTATGTGAAAATCAGAATTGTATTTTTCTGTTGGCACCAGTGGCTTTCCAATAAAAATATTTTCATATCCATGCAGCCTTCTGGCCAAATATAATTTTTGTATTAGGCTAGGGAATACAACTTGCAGTATTCGATGCTTACAAAATGTTTAATGAGCTGATAAAAAACTTTTCACTCTCTGTCTCTTTTTTTTTTAGAGAGGAAGACAAACCTCATTATCCTACACTTGGCCAAGTACAGATATGATGATCTGCCTGAAAAATATTTGTATTATTTTCCTGCATAGTCTTATATCAGAGCATCTGGGATATACACCTTTGCAAAGGAAGAAAATGACCTGGATTTTTTTTTTTATGGTTTACTAGAAAGCCATAAAAATAATAGAGTTTTAAAAGCTTGTAGTATGGTTAGAATTATTTATTAAAATCCCACTATATATTTCATGTAGAATAATAGAGCACTATTTGCTGCAAAAATCATACAATCATAGAATAATAGAATGGTAGGAGTTGGAAAGGACCTTTAAAGATCATTTAGTCCAAACAAGTCTGCCTAGATCAAGTTACTCAGGAATGCATCCAAATGGGTTTTGAAAACCTCCAGAGAAGGAGACTCCACACAACCCCTAGGCAGCCTGTGCCAGTACTCCCTCACCTGCACAGAAAAGAAATTTTAGCTTAAGAGGAACTTTCTGGTTTTTTGGTCCAATAACCCTAGTCCTATCATGGACACTACAGAAAAAAAATATTGGCCCATTCTCTTGACACACACCTTTCAAATACATGTAAGTATTAATGAGGTCCTCAGTCTACTTTTCTCCAGGCTGAACACTCCCAGATCCCACTTCACAAGGAAGATACTCCAGTCCCCTGATCATCTTGGTGGCCCTGTAATGCACTCTCTAGAAGATCCCTGTCCCTCTGGAGCTGGGGAGCCCAGAACTGGACACAAGACTACACATGAGGCATCACCAGGGCAGAGCAGAGGGAGAAGAGAACCTCCCTTGACCTGCTGGCCACACTCTTCTTGATGCATTCCAGGATGCCATTGTTCTTCTTGGCCTCGAGGGCACATTGCTGGTTCATGGTTAGTTTATTATCAACCAGAACTCCCAGGTTTCTCTCTGCAGAGCTGCTCTCTAGCAGGTCAACCTCCAGCCTGTCCTGATGCATGGGGTTGTTCCTCCTCAGATGCAGGACTCTGCACTTGTCCTTGTTGAACCTCATGAGGTTCCTCTCTGCCCAACTCTCAAGTCAGTCGAGATCCTGCTGAATGGCAGCACAGTCTTCTGGGGAATGAGCCAGTCCTCCCAGTTTGATGTCATCAGCAAACTTGCTGAGGGTACATTCTGTTCCTTCATCCAGATTGCTAATGAAAATGTTGATAAGACTGGCCCCAGAACCAATCCTTGCAGAACCCCACTGGCCACAGGTCTCCAACTTGGCTCCATTGATCACCACTCTCTGGGTTCTGTCATTCAGCCAGTTCTTAGTCCACCCATCTGACCCACACCGTCTGAGCTTTCTGATGAGGATGTAATAGGAGACAATGTGAAAAGCCTTGCTTTCAAGTTAGATGGCATTCAGTACTCCTGCCTCATCCAGCCAGCCAGTTATACTTTCATAGAAGGCTATCGGGTTAGTCAAGCATGATTTTCCCTTGGTGAATCCATGTTTTTCCTTTATATTTTTGAGAGCATCCACGATGAGTTGTTCCATCACCTTTCCAGGGATAGAGGTGAAGCTGACTGACCTGTGGTTTCCCAGCTCCTCCTTTTTGCCTTTTTTGAAGACTGGAGTAACATTGGCCTTCCTCCAGTTCTCCAGCACCACCACCCTAGTCCTCCATGATCATCCAAAATTGATGGAGAGTGATTTGACAATAACATCAGCCAGTTTCCTCAGCACTCATGGGTGCATGCCTTCAGATCCGATCAATTTGTGGGTGTCCAGCTTGCGCAACAAGTCTCTAACCCCATCCTTGTCCACCATGGGAAAGTCTTCCATTCTCCGCACTATCCTACTATCCTCCAGGCACTGGGCTTCCTGAGGGCTGGGCTTGGCAGTGAAGACTAAGGCAAAGAAAGCATTCAGTAGTTCTGCCTTCTCTGCATCCTCTGACACCAGGGCACCCTTTTTGTTCATCAGCTGGTTCACATTCTCCTTAATCTTTGTTGCTGCTGACGTATTTGAAAAAGTCTTTCTTCTTTTCCTTCACTTCCTTTGCCAAGTTTAATTCCAAAAGGGCTTTGGCCTTCCTGGCTTTGTCCCTGCGTACTCTCACGATGTTCCTATACTCTTCCCAAGCAACCAAGAGCTTTTTCCACCTTACATAAATGTCTTCCTTCTTCTTGAATAGATCCAGTAGTTCTGCTTCATCCATGTAGACATCTTGCTTCTTTTTCCTAATTTTCCACTTAGGAGGACACACCGATCTTGAGCTTGGAGGAAGTGACACTTGAAGATCAACCAGCTTTGTTGGGCACTCCTACTATCTAGAATCCTGTCCCATGAGATTCTTCCAAGCAGGGCTTTGAAGAGGCCAAAGTCAGCTCGCCTGAAGTCCAGAGTTGCAATCTAGATTGGGATTCTAATCTTCCACACAGGATCTTGAAC
>WBNH01005353.1:0-34130 GCA_013401255.1 Urocolius indicus
TATAATTTATAATTTATAATTATTTATAGAAGTTATCTATAAACCACCTAAACAGTTAAATAGTTATTCTTTTCATCCCTAGGGATTAATATCATGTGTTGCAAATACAGATTGTCTCAGCTATTAACAGCAGTTCTGGGAAGTCATGTAGCAGGAGAAAATGGTGTGGCTTTGACTCCAGGACAAAACCTAAAATTCAGAGCTAATTTGTAATTGGGTGTTTTTTGAAGGAGCAGGGACTTTAGTGAATTGTTTTGAACTATATGAAGCCTTCAGATAGAAATTGTCTCATAGCCCACCTCTGTAGTGGCTCATAATCTATCCATCAGTAATGAAGCCATCTTTGCTTACAAAATGTTTTCAGAACAGATTAGTAAGGTAATTAAACAACATTTTGTTCACTTTTAATATGGAATATGAAGTAAGATTTATTTTTTAATACTTTGTAATTTTATCTTCTCATGGAATAGAAGTTATTGTTGTACAGTTGTTATAAAGTGAAGTTGTAGTCTGTGAATATCTTGTGCTCTTATAATGTAAATTATTTACTAGCAATAATTAATTTGTTTCTTTCCCTTTTCCAGCATCTTTGAGGATGAAAGCATGAAATTACGACAGCTGAAACTAGAGAATCAGGTAAATAATAGTGCTGAAACTGTTAAAAATTATCATAGGAAAACAAATATTAGCCACCTAGAGACTTGAGAAATGAAAGTGAGGTGCTAAAAATACTTAGTCTAAAGAGTATTAACAAGAACAGTTTAAAGATTTACATGGCTTCCATCAGGCGTTAGTCAACTTTGCCATGGTTTGTAGGCTTAATTTCTTTGATACCTTTATTTTTCATACATCCTCTAATTTCATTTGGATTGAGTCACCATGGTTCAGGAATGAATTGAAAGAGAGCAAGACTGCAGGGAATGATCCGTTTTAAGAATCAAAAGTTCCCTCAAGCTATAGAAAGATCTCCTTTTATACTACTTTTGAAAAATATTTCTGTCGTCTTTTGATGTTTTGGATTTCCTACAAAGAAAATATTTAACAGCCAAGCATTTGTCAAATATTAGGTTTTAGGTCTCAGTTTCTAAAGCATTGTTTGCTGGATTCTTACATCACCATATTCTTCAAAGAAATAAAGTCTCCATCCTTAATATTATTCATCCGTGAAATTTGAAATGCTTATTAATCAATTAGAAGATGTGAGATTATTATATTTTTCTAGCTGGCCATTTCACATGACTACAAATCACTATCTTGCTTTAAATGCATCAATATTCAAATTAAAGTATATTTTTTGAGAAATCTCTCTCTCATCTCAGTATCTTTAAATCCAGTTATAACAGCCTTGAGGGAACTGTTGCAGTGGATAATAACCCTCTTTACCAGAACTTTTTCATTATTTTTAGTCTGAGATCAATAAAAGAGCATTTCATGCCAAATGCCACTCAGTAGGAAGTTCCAAAACTAAGGATAGTCTGATTGGTGGTGGCTCTTGTCTTGGGTCATAAGCTGGTAGCAATCACTGGCTCTTAATGCTTGGCACTATGGTCAATGTATGCCTAGTTTCAGACCTTGCCATGAGGTTACAGTGCTGTTCCACCAAAGCTGCTGGGCTGTAGACCAGCTGTCGGATGAATCACTAAGAGGTGGGTTTAAAGAATTTTGCAGTTTTATTTCAAGCTTTCTTGGATTTCATTAAGATTGCAGTCATCTGCAAAACCAAGAGCTAGAAAACTTTAATTAAAATATATTTTAACACTGCCTTGCAAATGAGATTTGTTGAGAAATGATACCAATCTCTGATTTAGAATTACATATTTAGGTTTTAATATTAACTTTTAAAGTCTAATTTTGACTTTTATGTGAATCGTACCATGCCTTCTGAAGAAATAGAGGTCAAAAAAAGATCACTATCAGACATGATGGATTCATTGCTTATTGTAGCTTATGCCCTGCTTGATTAATTTGTCCTAAATTTGTGTGAATTGGAATAAAAAGTGCAAAATATTTTAATCCAGCAGGATCATGTTTAGAAGCTTTGGCCATACTGAGAATCTGGAATATGCATTTTCTACAACAAATATGTATGCCTGTCATCCATCTTTATGATGAATTTGAAAACCCTGGAATTGCAGTAAAATGCTATTTATAATTGTTCCAGAATCATAGACTGAAAGGGGTTGGAAGGAACCTCTAGGGATCATCTAGCCCAATCCCTGTGCTAAAGCAGGTTCACTTCAATCAGGTCACACAGGAATACATCCAGGCAGGTTTTGAACACCTCCAGAGAAGAAGACTCCACACCCTTCCTGGGCAGCTTGTGCCAGGGCTCCCTCACCCTAACGGAAAGAAGTTTCTCCTCACATTCCAGTGAAACTTCCCATCAAGTTCCAGCTGTGAGCCAACTCTCTCTGACAGGAGGCTTTTTTCTGTACTGCGTGTTCCCTGAGAAGAGAGCATGTCGCTGTTCAAATAGTGCTTAGTTTCCCAGCAGAAGGTGTTTTTTGTCTCTTGAGGCACCTGTAGCTCAAAGTGCAACACTGCCATCTCCCTGTGGAGGTGAAGTGTGAAGCTGAAGGTTTATTTCTGAATGCACCTGATATGGTACTTGCCATTGACACAAAGTGTCATTAATGCCATTGCTACTAGCATTGTTACTGCTGCCTCAGCATGAGCCAAGGAGGAGATGGAAAGGTGATGAGGATGTTTAAGAGCTAGGACCCATCTCACATATGGCCTACTAAGGTAGGATCATGGCAAATAATAAGTAGTATTGCACTTTCAAGGGTGGAGTGGTTAGAACCTTCGTGTGTAAAGTCTTCCTGGTCATCATGGTGTAGAAAGAATAATAAACTAGTTGTCTTGTTAGTCTGCAATGATATATTCATCTCACATGTCTGACTTCTTAGCTTGTTGGAAACTCATTAGAGCCAGACTTTGTGGTTTGTGATCCTTAATCATCCTGTATTCTGGTGTTATGTTTTTCTGTGGTGTGAAGAAAATGTTTCTGACCATATTTAATACGCGGACACAAAATCCTGAACAAATCATGAAAATCGGCATGTTATTTTATGTAATGGATTATGTGTTCTGATACCATGGTCATGATTTATCTCAGTTTTTTGTTGTAATATTACATGAACTTTTACTGTGACCCAAGAGCTGAAGAGACAGGCTAGTTAGGAGAAAGAATGAATAAAAATACAGTTTATTTTCTTTTTTTTCTACTTCATCTTGGTAGACTGAGAATACGTAGCACTCAAGGTAAAGCTGCTCTGCCACCTTCTGTAGAGAAGATGAAGTGCTACTATTTGTCTTGTCAGGCTTGTTGATTTTTTTTTCCATCTCAATAAGCAAAGTAGTAGAGAGAAGACTTTTTAGAACAAATTTAACTTCTGTCAACTTTTGTCACTTAGATTTTCCTCAAATTCTTACAAGAAGAAGGTTAGTGACATCTACCAGCAGTAAAGTATATGTTTCAATATAAACCAATATGGATTAATGACTCCTAGAAACGCTTAAACAGAATATACTATAATAGGAATAAATACATATTTCACTACTCACCAGTGTAAAAGTTTAAACAGGCTTATCTAATAGAATAATGAGTTAAGTAGCTCTGAAAGTTTTTTATGTCCTATATTGACCCCAAACTCAGTTTCCCATTCTAGCAGTAGCTGTGTACATTCTTAACTGCCTTTAAGACATATCATTTGGGGCCGTTTTTCTTGTCTATTTGTCAAGTAGAGAAGCCTTGGCAACATTTTTTTCTCAAATCTTTATTCTGAGCATATGTTTTGAGTTTTGCTTTACCTCTCTTATTTAAACTATTAGCAAACTATGAACTATCACAAAATATTTTCCCTTTCCTCAGCATTGTTTTAAAAAAAACAAACAACACAAACTAATGTAAATTCTTTTGGAGGGCCTGACTACCTTTCTAGAAAATAAATTTTATCTGTACTTGGCATTTTCTAAGGATTTGATTTCTACTGCTATTTCCCTTTAATTCCTCTCCATTTTCCTTTTCTTTTTCTAGACCAATGCTCTTTGGAATTCTATGTAATTTTGGTCCTGCAGGACAGTCCTTGCAAATAATTCTGCAGTAACAAACACTACCTGTATTGCAGTTCAGTCTTTGAAGTATGATTATGAGTTCAAACCATAATGACATTTTGTTTAGATTTTTGATCATGTTGTTTGTTTTCTTTTGTGTGTGTGATGGTCTCTCTCTTTTTTTTTTTTTTTTTTTTTTTTAAATAAATGCTTGCAAAGCAGAAGGAATAAAGGACCAAGGGCTGAGTTGTGTTGGAATTCTTCAGGGCAAGGTTGCCAGAAAAAGTATCCTGCTTGAGATAAAAAGTCCAAAAGGAAAGAACCAACAGGAGAGAGAAAAACATAACAGGAGAGGAAAGGGTTCCAAAGATGTCAATGCCTCAAGTGGATTGAATTGCTGGTCCTGTTTATCTAAGGGATTCTTGGAGACTGAGAAGAATTTGATGGAGAGGTTTCTATCATCAAGAATAGCTTTAACGGAATCATAGAATGATAGAGGTTGGAAGGGAGGGACCTTTAGAGATCATCTAGACCAACACCCCTGCAGAAGCAGATTCACCTAGATCAGTTCGCACAGGAACATGTCCAGGACAGTTTTGAAAATCTCAAGAGAAGGAGACTCCACACCTTCCCTGGGCAGCCTCCCAGGCTGAACAGTAAAATAGTTTTTTCTTATATTTTAAGTGGAACTTTTTGTGTTCCAGCTTCATCCCATTACCCCTTGTCCTGTTGCTAGATACCATAGAAAAAAAAAGGATGCCCCAACCTCCTGACACCCACTATTTATATACTTATAAATATTAAAGACATCCCTCCTTAGTCTTCTCTAGACTAAACAGCCCCAGATTCCATAGCCTTTCCTCATGAGGAAGATGTTTCAGTCCCTTGATCATCTTAGTGGCCCTGTGCTGGACTCTCTCCAGAAGTTCTCTGTTCCTCTTGAGCTGGGGAGCCCAGAACTGGACACTGGGGGTGCTCAGTTACCTCATAAGCAGGCATGGATAAACTGCATCTACAGCCAAAGGGTCTTGTACATTGTTTGCATAGTGGTGTGTTACAGAATATTAGAATATTATTTTTCCTCCTTCTTCATGCATTGTCTTTACTTTTAAGGATTAAACGTGTCATTCTTTAGGTGCAATGTCCCTATTCACCTTAATTTAAGTCTAGAAGTTGTTTCTATTCTCATTTAGTAAGAAGTCATAAACATCAAATGTATCTTGGAAAAGCAATGTTTTATGTTGTAACATTTGGATTCACTCTTCCTTCAACTCTGAATTACATGTAAAAACATTCTAAAATTGAAAAATTTTCCTTTTACTGGATCAGTCCTAATTTTAATGATTGTCATTTTAAAAGGTTTTAGGTGCTTGGTTGGGTTTTTTTTGGTCTTCCCTCGATCTTATCGCTCAATATTGCTTTTTGGAAAGTATTTCTTTTGGATCTTCCCTATAAGATGATAGCTTTTGAGATAAAAACCTTTTCCTTTGCAAGTCATGACTGTTTCATATTGGATTATAAATCGTAGCTGAATTTGTGTGTTTGTATTAAGGATTGATGTAGTTTAGACTGGATAAAAGGAGTTAAAATTATCTGCTGATAGTCTCAGCAGAGATCAAAAATAAGCAGATGCCTACATCGCCCATCAGCCACTGATGAGAATCAAAAGTAATGTCTCACTCTAAAGACACAGTGATATCTCTGCCTAGGATTTTTGTAAGAGATCACAAGAGTAATCCTGGTTTATTGGAAATTCTCATCAGTGACATACTGCCAATGGCTGAGGCATAGTTTTTGCCTCTCTGGATGTAGTTACTAGTCCTTATTTCATGCTTTTTCTTTATTTCACAGAGAGCTCTTTTAGAAAAGAAGCAGAGGAAGAAACGTCTTGATCCTTTGATGGTACAGCCAAATCCTGAGGCAAAGCTGCGTAGGTCAAAGCCCAAAGGGTGTGAGGAGCAGACTCCGTTAGTAGAAACTCCTACCCCTTTCCACAGTGATGTTATTTTACATGGTAAGTAATCAGCTTGATTGTCATGTTTCTGAAAATACTAGTGCATGCATTTTATGTCTCAGATGAGCACCTACATTGCTGTGATAGTGGTCAAGTGATAAATGAGATTGAATACATGCTACACTACACTACAAATATGTACGAGGCACTGGCAACAAGGGGCTTCAACAAGCAAGCTCCAGAAGGGGAAAACTCACCAAACAACTCACCATAAGCTGCTCCACCTGCAGCAGGTAATGTGCACTGTAGAAGGAAGAGATGGGTGCTTGTTGTGGGTGACTCATTGCTAAGAGGCACTGAGAGACCTATCTGTGGAGCAGATAAGGAGTCAGTAGAGGTGTGCTGCTTGCCAGGAGCCAAGGTCAGCGATGTGGCTGAGAGTGTGCCATGGCTTGTCAGGGATGTGGGCTACTACCCACTACTCCTGTTCCATGTGAGGATGAATGATGTAATGAAAAACAGTATCTCCAGGATCAAAAAGGATTTTATAACCTTGGGGGAGCAAGGAAAAGGTAGGGGAGCTCAGGTTGTTTTCTCCTCCATCCTGTTCACTAGAGATAAAGGAGGAATCTCAATGAAAAAATCAGCCAAGTAAACTCCTGGCTGAGAGGCTGGTATCTAGCAACAGGACAAGGGGTAATGGGATGAAGCTGCAACACAAAAAGTTCCACTTAAATATAAGAAAAAACTGTTTCACTGTTCAGGTGAGGGAGCCCTGGCACAGGCTGCCCAGGGAGGATGTGGGGTCTCCTTCCTTGGAGGTCTTCAAGAAATTTCACTTCTACCAAAAAGATATAAGGCATCCATACGCATTTTTTTTTTCTGTCTGTGGCTGTAGATATTTTTATCAAATTGATTTATAATGTCCACACTATAGCACTCACTTATTAGTACAGAAGCAAACAAGGAACCTAAAGGGAAAGAAAATAGAATAATTGTCATAAATAAATTGAAGGATATCAATGTGCATGACAAACACAACTTACTTAAGCTCTTGTAAAAAAAGTAGATACAATCACCATATAAATGGAGAAATTGGTGTGTTTAAAGTATTAGGCAATCTGTACCAGTTAGGCCTGACTCCTCCCAACTCTTCTGACCAAAGTTAAGTAAGTAACATCAGTACTTCAAAGAAATGCTTGAGCAAGGGAAGACAAAAAGAAACATCCTGGGGTGGTTCTTACAGTCTTTAGCTGTAAAAAACAGACTTCAGCATTCTGTTTAATTTTAATCTGCAGGCATTGATGGACCAGCTGCTTTCACGAAATCAGAAGTTCAAGATTTGGAGACCAAGCTTCAAAATCTGTCTGCTGGATCTTCCAAAACAGAAGACAATACAGATCAGGAGAATGATGGAGTGGCTCTACCAGACACATCAGGCAAACCAGATCTGCAAGAAATCTTACAGAAACGAGGTAAGAATTGATAATCATCAAAGATCTTTTTCAAGACTCTTCTACTTCTTATAGGTTTTTGTCAGTAGTATTAAAAAGCCTAAAAAATATGAAGAATCATGAAACAAATGTCTGTGTATTACTTTTAAATGCAAAGCTAGTAGAGCATGTAGAAATGAAGAACTGCAATTCCTTCTTCTGATGTTAATTGGAACATACCAGGTGTGTTTTAAAGGTTTATCAGAGTGCTGTATGATTTCTGGACTTTCCAAGGAAGTTGGTGACGAAATGCTTTACTGCACATTTTGCTAAAGTTTGAGGTACTTTTAATCCAGATATATTATATCTGGATAAGGTGCTTGAATATCTTCACAACAGTACTCTCTACAGCCAGTAAAGGCTGTAATTTAACTGTTTAGGAGACTAAAAGGAAATATGTTTTTACTGAGTCAGAGTCTGTCGTGATCAATGCTTTTAGACTTGTATATTAAATAGTTATATTCCCTTGAGTAGCAGAGTGTACATCGCTGTCTGATAAGTATCTTATGTTGCTGACAGTACCCCAGGAAACCTTACTTTGTTGCCTGCAGCCTAAACACTTTCCAGCAAAATAATGGCTAGTGTTTAATACAGTACTCAGTTTGGTTTTATTTTTCAGTAATGTCTCTCAGAATGTTTGCAGTGTGCTTTATGTATTAAATTACTACCATATGTAGAAATACATCTCTTCAGTTGTTAGATGCAACAGCTTCTTATCTATGGATGACAACATTACTCAAGGAACCAGGAGAGAATATCCAGGAACTTCAGGGGAAATGTATGGAGGCAGAATATAAACAGTGAATTTTGAAATTGGCTGGAGTACTAACGTTAACGCCTTTCCTCTTGTCAAATGTGCTTTGGCAAGTTTACTGACAAGTTGCTAAGACTACGTTTTTCTGTTTCATCTGAGACAATGAACTTCCAGCAGCACCCCTTCTATGTAGTGCCATCTTGGAACACTCTTATGGGCTCTTAGAAAATAATTCGCCTTAGCGGGCTGAGCGTGTTCATTTTCTATACTGCTTTATGTGCTTTTCCATTCTACCACTAAATTAAAGAATGGAATGGTAAAACAAAATGATGCAGTTCCAAGTGGAAGGAAACAGCAAACAGTGATGTGTATGGAAGCTCATTACAAATGTCTTTATCCAGAGCTATTTTAGTTGTCTCTACGTAACTGTGCTTAGGTTAAGATTTAATAAATAAGTTCTGGAACTACTCCGTCTGTGCTTCTGTTTTAAAAATCAGATCATCATGAGACCAGAGTTCTTGCTGCTGATGCAAGGAGGGGCTTTTTCTGAAAAGCTATCATACTCTGTTTCAGTGTCTGTAAGACTAAGGGGAAATGGTAAAGGATATAAAATGTACAAAGTCCAACTTACTGTATAGGCATAAGCATACTACTTTGGGTTTCTCTTTTTTTTTATTCTTAAGACATGGAGGGCTTTTTTTTTTTAAAATGTGAAAATGGGCAAATTTAATTCAGTGACATCATATACCAAGCAATAGGTAACATCATATACTATAATGTAAAATATGTATTAATAAAAGGCTGACAGCTGCGTAATCATCTGCACAGTGACAGCTGCAAAATGTCACTAGGGGTTTGAATTACAAGGCTTGGGAAGCAATATAGCACGTGAAGAAAACTGAAACAACAGTTGAAACAACAGGAATTAATTAAAAGAGTGAATACCTATTCAAGAATTGTATATGACTTAGCAATGACATGAACTCGTGACACCTCTTGGAGGTCACCTGCTTGATCCTATATTTTATCAGGAATTTCAGGTAGTTTGAATTTTGATGAGGAGGACACAGAAGAGGAAGAAGCTAGTAAGAGACCAGCATCTCATTCACCGTACCCTGAACCTGAGAGGCCTAGTTCTGCAACCAGCGAGAAATCTTTTTCAGTAAGTGTCTTGAAATCCATTTCTGATAAAGAAAATGATTGATTTTAGTACCCTTGAGCACTGGGTACAGCAGCTGTAACTACAGTAGCTAGCATATTAATCTCTGAACGCAAAGATGGTCAGGTTATCTGACTGAAAGGCCACACAAAGATAGTGAAAAAAAGGAACAATGGTGGGCGGAGGAACCCAAGAAGCCTAATCAGTGAAGATGGGTACACAATGAGTCAGCTAGTTCTATGACCCTCACAGGAGACAGATTAGGCCATTGTCTTGGGTGTAAATCCACCAAGATGACTCAGAGAAACTCTGAAGTGCCCTGCAAACTTAAGAGAGATCGTTGCTGGAAGGTTTGTAGCATTTATTGTGGGATGCAAAGAGGAGCAGAATTTTGGGATGAAACAGAGAACTCTAGTATTGGACAAAACTTTTTTTTTATGGGGTTTTTAGGGGAAGGGACAGGAGAGGGAAAAGAAAGTAGTCAAGGTGGATTAGGGATTATTAAGCATGGGAAAATAGGGAGTAAAGGGGGTAAAAGGCACCAGATGCATGTGAACAGCTGCAAGACAGTATGCTTGTCTGTCCAAACCTTATGACTGATTACTGCAACCTGTCCTACAATCTCCTAAAACTCTGTTTCTATTTCCAGTGTGAGTGTGTTCTCATGTGTGTGTTTGTGTGAGATATATACATATATATGCTGACAAACTATATGCTGAACTAGACAGTGAGTTTGAAGAGACCAGCTTTAGGAAGACCCACGGTTTGAGCTAGCCAGATAAAAAGCACAGGTTTTGGGCATGGATCCTGTAAACCCTCAACAGTCCATGCTACTATTCCAAAGCCCCGTATGAGCATATGTGTCTATGTTGTGCTACACAAGTGAGTGAGTAGTAAAAGAGGTCAGGGTGTTAGCTACTTGGGGCACTGGGCTATGGTGCCAACTGCTGGAGATACGGGATAGGGAGTGCTGGACATGAGAAGGGGTGAGAGCCATGAGTGAATTTCAAGTCTGTGAACATTCACTTAGACTTCCTACTGAGTGGACCTGGGAATGTGGATAAACCAGCAACTTCTTCTCCAAAGTCCAGCAAGGGAGGAATCTCCTGGGTTCTACAATCAATAAGATACAGCTGCCTTTTAAAAAAAAATAATTTTGTGGCATATACCAGATTTCCATGAGAATTCCAGTTCCTTTGGTGACTATAACTTGCATCCTGACTGTACACATTGTTGTAAGGTTTTTCTAGAATTTAGTAGAGGTGGTTCCACTGTCAGTTTACTCTTTCTGCTACTGTTCTGAACCAACTTAATCTCAGTGCTCATTTTAGTCACAAAAATCACAGCCTCTTTTTCTGCAGCATCCATCAGTCCAGTTTATCACACTGCCTTAATTCCCACAGTGTTTGAAGTTCTAAAAAGCAGAGAGGCTTTTTGCTTAGAATATTTGCAGTGTCTCATTCTATTTTCCCTGTCCTAGCAATTCACTCATCTCTGATCAATGAGTACTTTTTCTTCTCTCCACTTGGAGGGCGAGCCTTTCCTTAAAGTAAAAGTCTTCAGCCACTTTCTTCAGAGAAACACAGGCGGTCTGTCATTTAACTTCCCTTTCCCAAATATCTTCTTGAGACATGAGATCTGTTTGAACACACCTTTCTTTTCTTGTGAATACCAAAGCCTCTGATCTGATATCAATTTGCTAACGTGATGGTTCTTCCCACAGGAAACAGGTGCTTCCTGTAGTCCATCCCCTCAGGCAGATGCACAGCTGGGAGAAGTAGAGAACTTGGAGGATTTTGCATTACGTCCTGCACCCCGTGGGATTACAGTCAAGTGTCGAATCACTAGAGATAAGAAGGGAATGGACCGACGCCTCTTCCCTACTTATTACATGCACCTGGAAAGGGATGACAACAGAAAGGTATTGGAAACAACACATAGTATCTTGGCTATTGCACTCCTACCACAGAATATTTTTGGTGTAAGGGAGAGCTTCTGATAAACCAGAAGGTGAGGAGAGCCAGCATGCAGATCATAGAATCACAGAATGGTAGGGCTTAGAAGAGACCCTTGGAGATCATCTAGTCCGGCCCCCTTCCAAAGCAAATCCACTTAGTTCAGGTCACACAGGAATGCGTCCAGGTGGGTTTTGAAGCCCTCCAGAGAAAGAGAGCCTGTTCCAGCGCTCTGTCACCCTAAAAACAGTAAAATAGCTTTTCCTTATATTTGGCCAAGGCACTAAGCAGGGAATTGTCAGGTTTAAAAACTACAATATAATGAAAGATAAAACTAAGGAATTGTAAAAAACGTCAAGGATAAAGGAGTGAGACTTAGCTGCTCCAGAAGGAAAGGCTAGAAAGAGTAGTTGCATTAAAACTGGACTGCTCTGTGAGCTGATTGGAGGAGCAGAATTTCAAGGTGTGCACTTGTGGAAGAGATCAAAATTGTGGAGATAGTAATAACAGAACAAAAAGGGGAATGGATATGGGAAACATTTTGGATAGCAGTGCCTAACAATGCTTCTGCATTCTTAAAAAGCTCCAGTGTTGATTGAAGTTTTGTTTTTCCAGACATTCCTTCTTGCAGGGAGAAAACGAAAAAAGAGCAAAACATCTAATTACCTCATATCAGTTGACCCAACTGATTTGTCCCGGGAAGGAGAAAGTTTCATTGGAAAACTCAGGTGAGAGCCACAGATGAAAACAACAGGCAGAGAAGATTGGATTTTCATTTTAGTTGAGTTAGGATGATCTGTTATCAATATAGAGAGAATGAACTCAGATTGTCCTGCTTAATGTAATCTGTATTCACCTTTCTTTAGTGTTACCACTCACCGTGGCAATTCAGAGGAGAAATCTGTCTTGATGCTTTTCCAGCAGAGGTTACAGGCTGAGCTCACTATGGACACTTTGTGGAAGCTCCTTACTGAGTTGGCAGTAGGAAGATTCAAATGGCAGATGTGTGTTCTCGCTGTGCTGTACAAATACTTTCAGAAGATGACAAAGCTTTCCACTAATGCCCTTCTCTTTCTCTGTCTTTCTATAATCTGACATTAGATCAAACCTCATGGGAACTAAATTTACAGTCTATGACCATGGAGTTGGCCCAGCCAAGGCACAAGGTCTAGTGGAAAAGGCTCATACTAGACAGGAGCTTGCAGCTATTTGTTATGTAAGTAGTGCCTCTCCTCTTTTGCCTCTTTCCTTTTTGTCGCCTGGTTACTGAGGAAAAAGGGCTCACAAAATCATGCTGCCTGTCAGCTTCCCCAACTTAACTTTGGACCAACTGATCAATTTCAACTTAGTACAAGAAAGGTCAGAGGCCTTAAAGATAAGTTCTTACCAGTTTAATGAAAAGAAAAATCAGTGCCAGGGAAGGGAAAGACACACAAAGTAACATCTTGATGACCTTCTTACCTGGCCTATTGTTCTTCATGTGGCTACTCAGCATATCCTTTACATGGACCCAGCCACAGCATGAACTGCCCAGCTGGAATCTGGTGAACAATAAGTAGGAATTGGGAGTAGTCTGTGAAGCAGAGTTGTTTTTTTTTTTCAGAACCAAAGGCATTTTGGTGGATAGGAAGGAGCTGGTATTATTTCAGTAACAGCTTGTTGTTAGTAAGGGTATAGTTCCAGGGGAAATCATGAATCACTAGCTCTGCCCTAGAGATGTTTTCTTCTACTGGTTACGAAGATCACCTCGGTCAAGGGTTCAGAGTGAGGAGGTACTTGTAGACACTGAAGTATTATGTCATGTTGTTCCATATTCCAGTCCTAAAATTTGAGTGAAACGGGTACAGCAGCAGAAGTTGAAAGGCACATTAGCCTACCGGAGCATGATCTTGTTTTTTGGGTGTTTTTCATGTTGATCTTAACAGCATTTGGGATATTTCCCGATTGATGTGATAATTCCAGTACTAGCCTGTTTACAGCAGTATGACTGAGTATTTTCTTGTATATGGTATTCCTCAGTTCCCTACCTGATTGTGCACAGCAAGGTGTTAAAATGAATACAGCAGATAATATTATGCCAGCTTCTCAGATTTCCAAACTTTCATTTACAAGAAGTTCATAAAGTTTATATATTAATAAAATCAGTCAACTCATTCTCATATGTGCCTCTAGATTTTTTGAAGTGAAATGGTAGAGGCTGTGACTCCAAAGGCCTTTGTTCTGTGTCTGCAAAATGCATTATCATGTTAGGAGAAGCTGTGTCACTTCTATCAATCAGTTCAGTACTTCTAATAGATTCTGTCTTTTTAATTGGTCTTGGGAATTTTAAAGGTTATCACTGACATTGTTACAGAACACTTTAAATGGACTCTTGGATTTTGGTTGACAGTATTAAATGGATGGTTTGAAAATGTCAAGACTTTTTTTCCTTTGCTTTTTATACTCAATCCACTTGTAGCAGTCTGCTGCAGTACCCTGGAAAAATCTGCTTGTTGTAAGATTGAAGCTTGGACAGATTATGAATACTTTGCTTTTTGGGTCTGTTCTTAATCATTTGTAAAAGAGCACAATTTGAGAGAAAATTGTAGATATGCTCTTAAATAACAGCACTGAAGAAGAATGTCATTCATTCTTCAGAAACATTTTTGTCTAAATAATTGATACATAGATAGGGTAGACTCAGGTCAAAGACATTTGCCTTAATCATACTTAAAGCTTATTCACTAGCAAGATTGTAGCATGTTTTTGCCCGGATACAGAGACATGCCCGGAAATTATCTGCTTTCATTAGAAATGTTTGGTAAGGACAACAGATACACTGTAAATTAGGTAATACAATGTATGTCTTTCAAGGCAGTTCTCAAAATGGAAGAGAAAGCTGTTTTCAGTGATTAAACACAGTGCAGTTAGATAACTGCTACTACAGTTGTAACTAGCAAATCTCTAAAAACCAATATAAATGAAGATTGAAGTTCAGTTTTACTGTCTGTCTTTCCTTCTTTGAGATGGAGTGTCTCGTTTACTGAAAATAGTGTCTTTCCTTGTCTTTCAGGAAACCAATGTGTTAGGATTCAAGGGTCCCAGAAAAATGTCTGTGATCATTCCAGGAATGAATATGAATCATAAGCGAATTCCAGTCCATCCAAGAAATGTGAGTTAAGGAGTTTGGATATGATTCAGATTGAAGGAAGAAGTTACAAATTTCTCATAGAGGTCTGGGTGTCGCTGACAATCGCGATTTTTAGAGCAAGGTTAATACCCAGGGCTTTAGCAAGTCTCATGGAGAGTAAATACAAGGTGTTGATTGATTAATTCTCGTCTTTCACCTAATTTGTAGCAGCCTGAATAGAGTTTGTATGCTTACTTGTCCTATGGTCAAACTAGATATTAATTACTTTGCTATTGCAATAATAAGTATATGTTGTTGCTGTTGTACCTACAGCCCCTCCTCATGGGTAGGATCCTATTAGGCTGAGAATTGGATGAACACAGAACAAACTTGTGTCTCCCAGGAGCTTACATTCTTAGCCAGTATATAATAACAACAGATAGATAATGAATAAGACAGTATTCTGGTGTAGTAACAACAGAGTAATTACTTTTTAATGAGAATGTTGTCAGTAGGAATCACAGGAAAAGAGTATTCTTTAAGGAGAAAGTGGGATGAGGAGAAAGATGAAGTTTTGTGGTGACTTTTTGGTGAGGATTTATCATATGTAGGGAGGGTGTTGTAGCTAAAAGTTTTCAGAACTGTATCTGAAGGTAGATTAAGGTAATTAAGGTGTATGATAAAAACCATTGGTTTCCTTAATGTAGGTTTTCTGTTTGGTGTGGTAGACCAAAAGGTAGAAAAGACAAGGTGCCAACTGAAAGACATGGTCAGTGTTTTAAGCTAGAAAGTGATATTTGGAGCCATGTTGTGAGTAAATATGAGTAGCACAAAAGTGTATTTGTTGAGGTCAAGGGGAAAAAATCTTTGAGAGTGGAAATTTGGAGTCCTGACCCCCTGGAAAAACTGTTTAACCTTGTGAATGGGCAGGAAAATTGTATCTAGAGGTGGCCATTAATTCCTCATCTTTCAATTGGTATTGCCATCTACCCTATCATTACAGTAATGATACCTTCTTTTATTTTTCTACCCAACTGTTTTGTTATCAGGCAAGCAATCTGACAGTGGACAAAGCTGAGATACAAAGCTCCTCTGGAAAGTTGGCAAAGCCTTCAGTGTAGTGCTTTGACTCTGGTTATTATCTTCCTTCTCTGTAGTGTGATGATCCATCTGAGCTGTACTGCCTTCTCTTTAAAGGAGGAAAAATTGCATCTAAATGTACTTTGGTGACAATTCTAAAAGTTCTTTTTCCATCTTTAGAAAAGTAAATAAACATAAAGATGCAGCGTAACTACTTTAAACCAAATAGTATGTTTTATTTAGGTTATCCTAAAAAAAACCACTATCATATCTGTATACAATGCTAAAACAATTACTATAGCCATACCAATCAGACCTCTTGATAGTTTTTTTTTTCCTATTAAATAACTTCAGTTTGGATTCTTTTTCGTGTAAGTTTTATCAAATATTATTTCAGGCTGGATTTGGTTGCAGAACATTTTTATATATTATAATTTAAATCATGTGTCGTGTTTCAGACACTACTGTTTGCAGCTCATTGCAATTCATTGTGATTGCCGAATTTAATGTGCTGGTTTCTCTGCTTTTTGTATCTTTTTGTTCTCACTTTTTTCTGGTTTTCATGTCATGCATCACTTATTAGACTGGATAGGATGACATTTATAACCTACTTAAGGCATACTGACAGCCCACTGCAGCCTTTGGACTTTCTACTGAAGAACCCCAGGGCCTGGCACTATGCAGTTAATTGCAGATTATTTTCTTTTGTTCCAAATTTTAGAATGTTAGAAATGGAACTTGCATCCAACAGAATCAGAGAAAGGATTCCTTGCTAGCAGGATGGCAGTCATCTGTGGCCTGTGAATTGCTCCTTTTCCTGTACACACACTTTCTTCTCTTTCACTCTTTTTTCTTGTTTGAGTGGAAATATGATGAAAGCTTATTGAGTGGAAAGGAATGCTTGGATTGGAAATCCATGAAAGTATCTTGCAGGAAATTTTCAGTAGTTTAAGTGCTGTCAATGTGTTTCATTAAACAGGGAAATGACTTTCAAGTGCACACACACGAGAGAGGCAGTATTCAAAAGCAGAGCCATTCCAAATCTGGTAAATACTTTTGTTTCTACTGAACAGGAACAAGAGAGTCTGCTGTCAAAATGGCAAACCAGAAATTTAGAGAACGTCATCGAGTTGCACAACAAGGCTCCAGTCTGGAACGATGATACTCAATCCTATGTTTTGAACTTCCATGGGAGAGTCACTCAGGCCTCCGTGAAGAACTTCCAGATTGTCCATGACAATGACCGTAAGAGTCTGGTGGAGAGTGTGTGGGGCTTTATTCGAACAGGGAGAACCCAAGTTGTTTCATAAATTTTGGGAGGAATAGGATAGTCTTTCTGGAGAAGGGAGACTGGGTGGAGGAATTCAGCTCAGGATTGCTGGGGTCTTCTCAGCTGTTAAGAAAATTAATGAAGGCCTCTTTTTCTGGGCTGAGTGCAGAAACTGCTGTCTTAGGCTGAAGCAAAAGAAGGGGCAAATGCAGCCTTCCTGAAGGTAAAGAAAAGGATTAATACATCACCCTCAGCCAAGCAAAAGAGTAGTTTTAGCTTTGGTTCTGAGAAGAAAGGTTATCTCTAGAATAACATGATCACTCTAGAGAACAGATTTCAAGGCCACTCTGATGAGAAAGGATCGGGACTGCTAGACATCTGGGGTTTTTGTTTGTGGTTTTGGGCTTGGGATTTGAGTGGGGTTTTGTTTGCTTCACTGTGAAATTGGTTGTCCCTGAATCTTTCCTTTCTTCCCAGCTGACTACATTGTGATGCAGTTTGGTCGTGTAGCAGAAGATGTGTTTACCCTGGACTACAATTATCCTCTCTGTGCTCTTCAGGCCTTTGCTATTGGGCTCTCCAGCTTTGATAGTAAATTAGCTTGTGAGTGAGACACAACAGACTGGAAACACGGAACTTGTTCCCATCCCTGCATCTTATTATAAAAGTTCCAGGTGGAGTAATGAAAAGCACATTGGCAATGAAAGGGAACTGGACAGCAGACTTGTGCAGGCTTATTAGAAAGCAAATACCAAGGCTCGGAGCATTATGGTAGTTGACAGTAGACCATCTTAGGAGATTGTCCCAAGACTGAACAGTCTCTATATGCAATGTGGAAGAACAAGAAATATGGATGATGGTCATTGGTGTGATTCTACTTTCAGAATCTTTGTAACAGATGCCAAGGAATTTATCCTACTAATTGGAACTCCTTGCATGTAGGACTAGAAAAACAGTGGTTTAGTGTTCATATACATTTTTACTCTGTGGGATGATTGTCTGCTGAGACTGACAGTCCAGTTCCCTTTCCTTATTCTAATTGCCTGACAGTTTGTGGTTTTTGTTTTTGTTTTTTTTTTTGTTTTTTTTACCAAACAAAGAAAAATAAAATCTCAAGTGCTCCCTTTTTAGTTTGTGGTATTATATGCATTGCTATTGTTAGCATTGTTACTCTTCACCATGCAAAAAATGAGACTGACTAGGTGATACAGCCTGTCCAGATTTGTCAGAAGGTAGTATTGTAACAATATACAGTGCTACTCCTGCAAAGCTGTGTTTGGATTGGTTGAATCTAGACTGTAAGCTGATCAGAAATGTGGAGTTTTTTAATTTGTCCATTTTCTGTAAAATTTTAAGGGAAGAGTTAGTGAGATATAATTATTTTTTTAATGTGAGCTTATCTGAAGTCATGACATATTAAAGTAGATTTTATATCAATCATTTTAACCTGATAATAAGGAGTTACCTCAAAAGGAGATTACAGGTATTTTCATAGCTATCAGTATGTTTAAAAAAAACACAACAGACCAGTATCATGGGGCTTTGCAGTGTATCCTTCCAGTGTTACATTTTCAATGCTGGATGTACAATATGGAGACTGTAGGTCACAGCATGGAAAGCTTCTTGAGCTGTTTAGTCTAGAGAAGACTGAGGGGAGACCTTATTAACATTTATAAATATCTAAAGGGTGAGTGTCAGGAGGTTGGGGCATCCCTTTTTTAGATGGTATCTAGCAACAGGACAAGGGGAATGGAATGAACCTGGAACACAAGAAGTTCCACTTAAATATAAGAAAAAGCTATTTCAGTGTTCAGGTGAGGGAGCCCTGGCACAGGCTGCCCAGGGAGGGTGTGGAGTCTCCTTCTCTGGAGGCCTTCAAGACCCACCTGGATATGTTCCTGTGTGACCTGATCTAGGTGAACCTACTTCTGCAGGGGGGTTGAACTTGATGATCTCTAAAGGTCCCTTCCAACCCTACCATTCTGTGATTCTATATAGCCTTGATTCATCAGAGTGAGGTGCTGTATGCCGTGACGTAAACCTAGTAGTGTACACATCTGCTGTGTACTAAAGAGAGAATCTTCCCTGTTTCAGGGCCATTATGCATATTCTTGATGATCCTGGAAAACTCTACCCCTCTACTGAGACAAGACTAGGTGCTCTCCAGCTTTGGATACTGTCATTGTCAGCAGACTAACTCTGTTTCAATCTCCAAAGAGACGGGTTTATAGCTTTTGGTCTCTGGAGTCTTTGCAGTGGTAGGTATCACTTGCTTTTTCAAAATAATTAAACTCTGTGAAGACTTTTTCTGATATTGCCAGGAAAAAAAAAGTGACAGTAATCATATGTAAACTCTGTATTTAACTGTAAATTATGAACTTATGCCAAGACCTCCAGCTTGCCAGTCTCTCGGATGCCCATTCTGCATTAGCTGGTGAGCACTGACATGGTGTCATCACCAGAACAATCACAAAGTCAACTTGAACGGTGGATCTCTTTTGTGCCTTTGAGTACTTCTTGCTCACTGGGCTGTGGGCAAGACCTGGCAGTGTTTTCCAGTTGTGCTCTTCTGAGTTCTTGGCTGGTGGCTCTGCATTCCTTCCGTCCATCCAGAAAAACAAAATGTTTGATATGTATCTGATTATTTTTCTGATGAAGATCGTGTGAAAGAAACTGCCTTACGTTAGTTTGGAGCAGCTTGAAGGTAGAATGCTCATATCCAATTAAAGATTATATTCTCTGTGTTCAGAAAGCCACAATAGCAACCCTTTACTCATGCCCTCAGTTAGCTTTGTCAACAGTGGCTCTTCAAGATATTTGTTGACATGAAATGATCCTAGCAGGGTCAGGGCCTCTGGATCTCGGTCAGATGATCTGATTCAGTGCTCTTTTATCAGATAACGTTTTACATGAATTGTATGTATAACTTTTATACCTGAATGTAAATAAACTAATTTATACATTGAAAAAAATCCTTAATTCTAAATGAGTCTTTTTGGCAGGATTTTGCTGTCATTTGTGGGTGTTCTTTGTTCCTCATGTACTAGATACCACCTAAGTTTCTTCTTGTTTTTATCTCATCTCTCTTCTTTCTCTCCCTTTTCCTTCATAATTTTGAATTCTTTTCCTCTCTGACAGGGCTGGTTTGTTTCAGGTTTTTTTTTTTTCATAAACTTAAAAGTCTGTGAATAAATGCAAGGCTTTTTTTTTTTTTCCACTTTCAGCTAGTTGCACTTCTCTGCCTCATGTTTTAAATGTCTCTCCCAGCATCCAGGTATGGCTTTTGAAATGGTTCTTTATTAATTTTTCTACCCTCCATCTGAACTCATTCTACCATTAAAGTACAATACCATATATTTCTGAGTCAAGAACTGACATCATACAAGGCTAAGAGGAACACCAAGACGAAGTGGATATTTTTCCTGTTTCTGCTGGGAGAGGTGTAGTAACTTCACGCTTATTATTTAACTTAGATATCATAGTTATCTAAATAAAACCCTTAATTGAACCCTTTCTTTATTAAAGGGAAAGTAATACTATTTTACTGTGGATAAAATGACTTTATTTTAAACATAGCATATAAAAATCTTTCAGATAACAGCACAGATAGGGTTGGGGAATTAAGTTTGATCAGCTTGCCCAGCTCCCTCTGCTTTCTGTGTTAAGCAGAATAGTTTGCTTCCACATTACCACCAGTAAAGAAAAATAAAAACCAACCCAAAACAAACAACCAAAACAAAAAACCACCACAAAAAAACCACCAAACTTGTGGGTGAGTTTCCATTTGTGTGGTGATTCACAGGAAGGAATAGGTTTCAATTCCTTCTCTTTGAGCTATGTTGATTCAGCAGGGAAATGGGAGCGAAACAATCTTAGTCACAAAATCATGAGAATTAGCCTAGAATTCACAGTGATCAGATATGACAAGAAGTGAGCTACCTTTAATATATATTTAGTTTTCATTACATTACATATGTTTTTATATGACTTAGTAGAAACAATGGCTAAAAGAGATCATCACAGGTCTTTATACAGCAAACAACTCCTCACAAAGTAACTCAATTTTGTAACTTGATCTTATTTATCTTGTATATGCTGTCAATGCCTATAGTTGTGTTGGAAAACTTTTTCGTCTTAAGAATTCATAAAACTATTGCTGCATTGTCTTACAAAGAAAAGTTATTGTATGTGTATTTAAAAAAAAGTTATCTTCAGTACTGCCAACTGAGGGGAAAAAAAAGGTGGAATTGCCTTTCTGAATCCCAAGACTAACCTACGAACATGATGGGTTTTGCCATTTGGTTTCTGATGCCTTAGGTCCCGTTTTCAATCTTTTCTCTGCAACGTGAAGGAGTTGTGAAATTCTTTTAGCTTTTATGGGTTCTTACCAAAAGCTGAGATTCTTCTTAATCCATTTATTCAATACACTGAAGTTTAAAACCAAGCCAACTGCATCACAGCTTTACCACAGGTGGTTTATGTGCACACCAGGCTTCTGGAAGAAAGTCACCTGCGGGAAATGTTGAAAAAGTTTATTTCGCTGACGTAGCTGCGCTACCCAGAGCTGCTAATAGGATGTTGTTCCATCTACCAAACTTGGTTTACTACTGCTTTTGTTTTGGGAGTGTGGTTTTCCAACCCTAGCGCCGCTCCCAGTCTTGTATCAGCATTTCCTAGTTCAGCGTGCTGGGTGAACGAACGGATACGAGAACAGCAGCTTCGGCTTCAGACTGAGAAAAGCCACGGAGGACATCTGTTTGCTGTCAGTTTACGTTCTCGGATTCTCTTGGGACCATTAAACTGTCACAACCACTTTCTGTGACGCTGAGGCTGGTTTATTTTGCGGTGCCTAGTGGACATCACGTCGCATCACTTCTCTACGAAGTGTCGCTCACGGGCCGCGCCTGGCTCGCAGGGGCTTGGCCAGGGCAGCCCGCGCCTGGGAGGGGGCTGCGGGGTTCCCCGGGAGCGGAGCCCCCTCCTCCAGCCTTCAGCCCCGCCGGGTGGCTGCTTGGGCGCCTACGAAGTCCCGCCCCGGGAAAGCGCCAAGCGAGCGGCGGCGCTGCCAGGGCTCTGCTCACGGCTAAGGCGAGGCCGGCCTGGCCCGGACGCGGGCTCCAACTTCTACCCCGCCCGGGTACCGATTCCTGGAGCCGCTTTCCCGTCTCATCCGCCCGGAGTTTCCTTCCTCCGCGCTTCCCCCCTCGTCCCTCCCCGAGCGGGGCCGGGGCTGGGTCCGGCCCCTGCCTGCGCCCCTCTTCCGGCCATTGCCCGCATCGCCTCCGTCCCGCTCACGCTCGGCGCACGGCACACGGCCCCCGGCCGGGGAGCGCCTGCCCGCGCTGCGTTTTGTTCCCAACTCCGCCTCGGCCCTTCTGCAGTCCCCTCCCTAGCCCCTGCGTTAGCCGGCAGTCCCCTCCCTCGGCCGCGTTCATTTCATACCAACTCTCATTCCTCGCATTCCTCACTTCCTCCTTTCAAACTCCAAGGGAAATAAAAAACCCTCCCTTTTTTCCTCCCAAACTCCTGCCCAGCCGCCGTCCCGCCGGCCGCTCCGCGCTCTTCAGGTGAGTGTGTGCTTTGTGCCTGCTCTCCCCGCNAGCGCCCGGCCCGGCATTGTTCGCACCCTCCTCGCGGCTGTGGGAACCGGGACAAGGGGAGAGCCCCCAAGGCCCACCCCGAGCACAGCCGGAGCTCTCCGGCAACTTTTTTTTTTGTTTCTGGGCGACTCGGTGGTGGCGATGCTGAAGGAAAAGCTGTGACCCTCCCAGCGCAGCCCCCGCTCCCACCCCTACGCGCCCGGGGCTGGGAAGCGGGCGGCAGCGAGGAGCAGGCGCGCGGTAACGACCCTCAGCTGCTCTTTTGGCAGAAAGTCCTGGAGCAGAAGAAGGATTTGAAGCCGGTCCTCGGTGCTCCTGCGGAAGAACAGTTGCTCTCGCCTCGCTCAGGTGAGGACGCGCAGTTTTCACGGTCGCTTTCTCGCGGGGCGAAGGGGCGCGGGTGCTTGCAGGAGAGGGTGTGAAAAGGGAAGGGTTTGGAGCCGGTCATGTGCGACAGAAGAGGCACAGGCGTACAAAGGAAGCGATGGGAACATCCTCAATGGAGGCTCCGGCGGCTTCCCCCGTCGGGAAGGGGCTGCCGGCGCCGGGACTTGGGGAACCGAACCCCTTGTCGCATCGGCTGAAAACTGCCGGTGCTTCTGATGGGGGGGAAAAAAAAACCAACACCGTACGTAGAGGTGCTGTAGGGGAGAGTGAAGGGGAGGATTAGTACTTGGTGTAATAAATGTTAATGTAAACAATTAAAAATCTTTTGGGGAAAACCGAAACAAAAAAACCACAAGCAAACCCCTCCATGGGAAGGCACGTGGGTCGTTACAGGGCATTTACCAAAAGATGAGGGAATGCTGCTTTCATAAACCAGCTCTTCTGAAGTTAAGAGTGGAGTTTTGGTGCCGTGCCTCTGGAAAGGATTGAAATTACAAAGAGGGAAAAGGAAAAAAGCCAACAAAAACCCCACCAAACCAAACCCCTCAAAGTTTCCCTATGTAATCTTTTATCTTATGTAGATAACAATTGTTTAAACAAATCCTTGTATGGGATGCTAGACTTGGAGCTTTTTTTGTTTTGGTAGAACGGTGAAGGAGTGTACCTCAATGTATTTTAACGACTTCTGTAAAGTAATTTATGGTGAATGGCCACACACAAGTTAAAAAAGAAACCCGAAAAAAACCAAACCAATCCAAACTAATCTACTGGGATTTTTTGTTTGTTCTTTCTTTAACCTGAAGTTACACTCATGTTACTTTCTAACCTTAAAAGTTGCATTCTGTGAACCCTTTACAAATAAACAAAGCAAAGTGCTTTTCAAATGCAGGAGGCTTGGGGGGAAAGGAAGGAGATTAGGGTTTGGAGTCTGTTTTGGTTTTGTTGTTTGGTTTTTTTTTTTCGTGTTTCCTATTACTCAGCATAGACTTCCCCTAGACTTGATTACGCTTGTGTGCTACAGTGAGTGGAGCATTCGTTCACCTGACCGTCCGTCTGTGTAGATGTGTGAGGTTTTATTGTTCATCTCCTGCAGGAGGAAGTGGGCAGTAGGACAGGGTATAGAAGCACAGGAAGGAGCAAGAGGAACAGAACAAGGGGAAAAGCAGAGTGGGTATATAACAAGTGCTAGGGCTGAATGTAAGCTGCTGTACTACTACGTACTACCTATGTAGTTAAAGCATTTTGGTCTTGATGGCTTTTTCTCACAACAGAGAAGAGCCTGGATCATGCTGCAATGAATAGAGGGACTTCTTTATTAGGGGCTGTTGGATGCAGAGGGATTCTGTGGCCACCCAGTGGGTGCAGTCACTGGGTGGGTTTTTCCTAAATCCCAGTCTGGATGGCTCCCTCAAACTTCAGCTTGCAACAAAGTCTGTCATCTCTAAACTGGCCTGTCAGCTCATTGTTCATATCCTCTCCGAGGTGATTTCGAGAGCAATCAGTGTGCATGAGAGTCGATGTTAGGAATTTCTCCACTGTTATTTCTCCGCCACATCTTCTGTATTTTTTAATTAATTTTACTGATGGCTTTGAAGTATTTTATTACTGTGATAAATGTTTTAATGTCAGTGTTACAGAACATCTGTGGGAAAACAGATGAAACCTGTGAAAATAGTACTGAAATTCTGAAGAGAAAACAGGCTTTGTGAATCTTGCTTGTGGTTTAAAGCGAAATTGCTGTTGCTTTTAGTTTTCTTACTGGGATATTTGTTTAGCAGAATTTGAATACAGTAGGTTGAGTTTAGAGAGGTTAGCTGAAATGTACAGTTCCCAGTAGTTTCTGCTCGGATTTCTGTTTGGAGTGAAATTATCCTCATTCACAGCTTTTCTTCATTCGTATTGTGTGTCTAAAGGGGTGACTCCACAAAGACTTTAGGCTGGCACTGTTGTAGGCAACCTGTCTGCATAGCCTCAAACTGTCCATTTCTGTTCTTGTCACACCTTTTCCCTTTGTCACTAGTACAGGTATTGGCACTGCTGTTTCCTGGCCTGGGCCAGGCCCAGAGGAAAACTAATGCTCACTTTAGCAAATTTAGTTTTCAGCCACATCTGTTCTTCGCTTCAGTTAATCATACAGTCGCTGAAATACTGGTGTGTCTGGAGAATGGGGTGAGCAGTGGGGGAAGAATGGGGAAGTTTTTCCACCTCAAGTAGTTCCTTGGACCGTGTCTACAGCTGCTCCCGTGATAGTAAACTTTTGTCTTATGTGGTCATGACTGTGTCTTAGAAGGAAGCATTCAGTGTTACCTTATTGAAAAAGATCTACTACAATTTCTCTATAGCTCAGATTTGTCCTTTGTTTGTTTGTTTGTTTATGGTTTGGGTGGTGTGGTTTTGTTTTTTTTTTCCCCATAAATGCCATGCAGTGGATTTTACTGTCATTTCCTTTGGTAACTTTTCTGTCACCTAGTGTACTTTTAACATCAAAAAAGTTGGTTTTGCCTTGGTGCGTATTTCTGTGAAATTATTGCCTATTCTTTCTCTGTCTGTGTTGGCACCTTCTAAGTGGCTACAAGCTAATAATAAAGACTAAAGTGTTAGTATTTGATGTCTGTTATTCTCAAATTTAATGATCGTTTTCTGTATTTTTTTTTACTTTCTTCAGTTTTTCTGTGTTCTTTTTGCAGAATATGAACTGGTACTTCCACACTTTGGAGGTGATTCCTGTTTCTTTATTGCCTGAAGTGGTAGCACACGCAGATAAAAGTTACAGTGGTCATTTTGTAGAAGCATTTGCTTGGCAGACAACTCTCTCCTCCCTTGTTTAGCATTCTCACTCTTGCATATCTTTAGCTCCTGCTTCTGGCAGGGCTTTTTCCTTGATATATCTGTTTTTTTCCGTCATTGTTTCTTCAATGTCTTTGCATTACTTTTTCAATATAGTTTTATTTGTTCCCTTGATTAGGGTTTTTCTTTTTTGATGGGTTTTTTTTTAGCTGTGTGAATCCCTTTGACTTTTTTCTGTCCACTAGAGTTTGTAAACTTCACTCTGTATCACTTGCCTTTTTAATTAACATTCCCTTTATTCAGTCTTAGATGTCTAATAAAGATGTCAAAGTAAACTAGACTGGCAAAGATCACTACAGCAACCCAGGAGATGCCACCTGTACCTGTTGGTTCTGTTGGCTTATGTCATTGCACTTAATTTTGAGCCATTAGTTAATTTTCTAATAACATGAATAGTACTCTCCAAAGCTAACTTGAAGTATTTTTTCAGCTACGATTTCCTTGGAGAGTAGCAAATGCTATTATAAATCTAAGCCTGTTACCTCAGGCGCTGTATTCTTTTCATTCTCTAGCTTCATAGCAAGTCTGTTTTTTGAAGATGAATCAAGTTTATCAAGATGTGCAGTATTGTATGCTCCACTCTCTCCAACTTCTATGTTATGCCCACTACCATGCTATAAATAAATGGCCAACACATTCCATTCTAGAACTTTGTAAGAAGTCAGGAATTTGCGTGCATGAAGCTCATTACAAGATCTGAGGCTGGATGATTAGAAAAGAGTTTTTTGGCTTTTAGAGATGGTGTTTTGGGTTCTTGGTGGGGGGAGGGGGTTAGATTGTTTGGGGTTTTTTTGTGGAGTTTTTGTTGTTGTTGTTGTTCCTGCCCCTTGGGTCCTCCTTTTTTTCTGGAGATGATGCAGTCACTCCCTTTTGTTTTTAACACCATATGAATTAGAGGTTTTCCTGCTAGGGAGGGGCAGGTTTTCCAGTTCCTGGTGCCACCGCTGAGTCACGGGCTCTGTTTTTCTGTTCTCTTGTAGGTTTATAATTACCTTGTTCTTACCTTAGTTAGAATATGATTGCCAAAGGGTAGGTGTTTTACTTTGCTGTACTTCTGAGACATGAGTGCCAGTGGCTTTCCAAGCTTGGATACAAGCCTTTGAAGCATCTGCTTTGCTATTGCCAGAGAGAAAATAAATTAACATAGTCCTCAAACTGCTTCCCTTGAAACAATATGGTAAACATTAATGATAGATATTCAGGCAAAGTTTAATCTCTTGTAACCAGGACTGCTGTAACTGAAGGAGGAAAAGTCAGCGGAGCACAGAACATGTGCGTACTGAAATGCAAAGGGAGGATTTGCTGATGTGTCTTTAAGTTAATTCTACCCAATTGTAATTCTCCATAGCAGATCCTTGAAATACAGCTCACTGGTACCAGACTAGCAGGATTTAGAGAGGTTCTCTTGGTTTGAAAATCATGTCAGCTTTGGGGAAAATAAGAAAAAGGTGTAAAAGAGGTTTGCATAAGGTGATTTTTCTCCAAGTACACTGACTGCTTTTTGATTTATTTTTATGAAAGTAAATAAATGAAATCTTATTTATTTTCCCACCCCTTTTTGTTTGTGATGTACACAATCAGAAGAAAATAACTGGGCAGGGGAAAATAACGTAAATTGCTGTTTCGATCCACTCAGTAAGCTAACTGAAAAACAGAGAAACAGCACCTTTTTTCTACCATTTTTTGTCACAGGTTTTATTTGTAAGAGCATGTTTGAAAAACTAGAGTCAAGTGTTGGCTGTGTCCCTTTAAGAATCTAGTTTTGCTTGGCTAGCTGCCCTTGTTCTCCTGTAGATTAATCCACCAGAAGGTATATAACCTGTTGACCTTCCTGGTGAGAAGGGTCTGGAAGGGCAAAGAGATAAATCAGAAGTTTCATGCTTTCCTGTAGTATATATGGGCAAGTTTAACCTGTGTTTTTGAGTTCTTGGCTTTTGCTTATTGATTCATGATTTCGTTTGCTTTTTGTGAAATCCTTGTAAGTTCAGCAGTTTGGAAATGACCACAATTTAGAGGGAAGAGTTCTGAGTTCAAATTTACACTAGTTTGAGTTGAGGATGGCTTTACTGTCTGTTCTGTCAAACTGGTAGGAGAATTGGAATCCAGCTAAAATGTCCATCATCTCTTTGCCTGGTAGGAAATGTTGGATTCTTTTACAAAAAAAACCTAAATCTGATGGACTTTCCTCAGTGTTAGCCCTCAAGAAGTGTGCTGTAAGCAGTAGAGTGTTCACCTGCTGCATGTTCCAGGTGGAGTGTGTACTCCAAAACAGAGATAGAGTGGTCTCAGAGTGCAGCTTGGTTGATAGCCATGGCTAACATTCGTTGGTATGATGCAGATGTTTCATGGCTGTTCTTTACTTACGCATAGGTTTATCAAACGTATCAATCACCTTTAAGCTCCTGTCTTAACTACTACTAAAATAAAGGGAGATGCTTAAAGGATTGACTGAACTGTGGTCCCATTGTATATATCTGTTCTGCCTCTTTGTGGCTTGCTTTTGTCTTTGAGGCTTTAGTAAATGGCTTAAAGCTCTGGCAGGGCAAGTTTTGACAACAACACAGACCACCTGCAAGGGCTGAAGATATGGAAATCAGACTGTTCATGGGTTGTGTGGTCAGTGCTTCTGTCTGTTCTCTTGTAAGCCTCTTTGCCCTGGTTCAGCTGTTTCTTTGCTTGAAGACTGGCTGTGATTTTTGGATGAGATTTGCAAATGCCCTTTTCCTGTCTGAGTTCATGTGAAATTCTGCCATTAGTGTCATGATTGTAAATATGTCATAGTTGTGAAGGTTTTTTGGGACCTCTACTCAGGATCAGAAAATAAGAATTTTATTTGAAGATCATGAAATGGGCACTAAGAGTATCTCAATTTTGTTACTCGTTTGGAAAGGCTCAAAAGATGTCCAATTTCTAGACGGGAGCCCCTCTGAAGTTACACCACTTGTAACTGCAGGTCACTTTTAAAGATCACCGCTTGAAATTCTTGTCTGGATTTTGCCCCCAGTCTGATTTTGTCATTGGATGGCTCATTTATGGAAAAAAAATATGGCACTAAGACCTAGGTGAAATGGGAGTTAAGTCTGGTGGGATTTTCAGGACAACAGACTTTCTGTGTGTTTAGGAGCAAGGCTTTTTTCAGTTGCTGTTAAAGATTCCCTATCCTTTAATAATTAAATGAATAATATTCATTAGGAAAATGCTAAGCATGATTTAGCCCTGTCTCTAGCTTGGTTTGGTAAGACTCAACTCAGTTTAGTTAGTCAGTGTCTACAGTTGCCTATACTTGCAGGGACGGTTAAGATTTAAATGTGTTAGCTAGCACTGCTGGTGATTCTGCAATAGAAAAAGGACGTGATTGACTTCCTCCTGGTTCATTGTTTTCTAACCAGCTCTGTGTTTGTTGGGAGAATGACTTTTGGTAACTGCTGCTGTTAGGTTGAGGGTGGCTAACCATTTGCACCCTGTCACAACCTCTGTCTGTTTGAGAAGCTGCGAAACACATGCCATGTGTCTTGGAAAGTCAGGAAGGATGAGAGCTCTGGGAACAGTTCCCACATGGGAGATAACGGTGACTTCCTAGGAATTGCACTGTTCCTTTGAGGGCTTGGGCCAGCCCAGTGGGTAGCTTAGTCTCAGGGCAACCTGGCAGTGTCAATCTCTGCAGCCCTTGCTGGCTCATTTTTCTCTCCCAGTATCATGCAGTAGTCATTTTGTCAGTCCAAGGCTGGCAGCCTTTGTAGCTTGTACGTGGGAGTTGTGCGTGAGTTGACTATGGCTCGGGTTCAGTCCCCAAGTTGTCTACCCCTAGGCTACTGGGAGCTGAACCAGCCTTTGGGTTTTGTTGTTGGGTTGTGTTTTTTGTGGGTTTTTTTTCCCCCTCCCCCCCCACCCCACCCCTCCTTAGGGCAGAGAGGCTCTGTGTTCTGTTTCTTTTATCACAAATGTAACTGATTGGATGTTGTGCAAGGCCACACACAGCCTTATCTCATCACATCCTGTTTGACTGCATTACCCAGGGCTGCACTGATAAAAGCTCTACTCTCTCCTTGTTTTGATTTATATCACTGCGCTGGACACTACATCCTCTCTCTGTTTCAGCCAGAACCCAGCTACTGCAATAATTTAAGTATTGTGTTGCTTTGCTCAGGAAGTCAGGTGCCTTTTGAACAGCAGCTGCTGCAGGCAATTTCAGTGTAGCAAGCGAAGCTTGATTTTGTGCTAGGCAGTGTAGTGAGCAATCAGGGGCAGCCCAAGCTTGTGTTGGGCATGATCTGAGGCTAGTAGTGCTTGTTCCTTTGTAAACCATTCTTATTCAGCGGTGAGATAAAGATCTCACAATGCACCCTGTAGACACAGTGATTATATTCTCTTGCCCCAATACATAGGGAAATCTCAATTCTCCTTTCTTTTGTGCTGGCACTGCTGCCCGTTAAAAGCTTTTGCTTCATCTACAGCAAGTAACACCTTAGCTGGTTTTATTCAGAGGATTAGGCAGCATTTCTCTGGTGTTCTGGGTGGATATGGACATTCACAGGGGATAGCCAACATTGCTCAGGGATTTCAGGTTTGCCCAAGGCGACACTGTAGCTGGGCTCACCATGTAGCTAAGTTGTTGTGGACTGCTTGAGTGGAGCCTCCTCAAAAGACTCAGTGAACTGCACCCCACCCATCTCCACTGTCACTGGATCTGCTGAAACTGTCTCCAGGCTGATTAAATGACTGGAGTGGAGCTCCTGAGGATCCCGAGAGACTGGTTGCTGTCTGGTGCGAAATTGCTTTTACCTTCCTAGCTAGTTGTATTGCTATAGTTGCATCTTTATTTTGCTCTCTGTAGAGACCTCGTAAACGTGTTCATCATTTCTGTCTTCTTTTGCCTGCAAGCTTTGACAAACCTTAGTTATTGTTGAATAGCTGTTTCTCACCTTTTCCTCTTTCCAGTAGGTTTTTTTGTTGGTTTTTAATGCAGCAGTCTTTCAGTTGCACCCACTTGATACTCATCTGATGAGATGGCTACACATCTACTAGTTGCACTCGTTCTTCTGTTTCAGTGGAACTGAGCTATTATCATAGTGTCCCACAGAATTTCCCAGTCTTCTTCCTCTGGTAGGTTTGAATGCTATCTTCCATCGTACCTTGCACAGGAGACTTCATAGTATTCCAAACTGTTGCTTTCCTAAGCCCAGATCTCCTTGTATGATTGCATTGTGTAAGCCCACTTATTAGAGTGTTCTGGATCATAGAATCATAGAACGGCAGGGTTGAGATCATCTAGTCCAACCCCCCTGCAGAAGCAGGTTCACCTAGATCAGGTCACATAGGAACATGTCCAGGCAGGTCTTGAAGACCTCCAAGGAAGGAGACTCCACAACCCCTCTGGGCAGCCTGTGCCAGGGCTCCCTCACCTGAACAGTGAAATAGTTTTTTTCTTGTATTTAAGTGGAACTTTTTGTGTTCCAGCTTCATCCCATTACCCCTTGTCCTGTTGCTAGATGCTATAGAAAAAAGAGATGTCCCAACCTCCTGACACCCACCCTTTAGATATTTGTAAATGTTAATAAGTTCTCAGTCTCATCTTGTCTAGACTAAACAGCCCCAGTTCCCGCAGCCATGGATGGAAGTAACTGACTGGTTGCTGCTGTTTCTAGGTTTTCCTACTGTTCTAAACTACTCTGAAGTTATAATTTGAGCAACAGGACATCTCTTCTGGCAATTTTTTTTTTTTTTTTTAATTTCTGTTTGAGTGCTGTTCAGATATGAAAGTGTTGTGGTTCAGACACTCTATAGTAGCAATGTTTGCCTCATATTACTGAGGTAGTAAATACCACAATTGTTTGGTTTTATTTCCATTACAGTGACATCAAGGAATACCTGTAATGGGAAGAAGTCCGTGCTCCCACAGCTTGCAGTTCCATTAAATGAGACCAAGGATGAAAGGGATGTCCTTGGTAAAACTTAAATGACTTGCTCATAAGCAGGAGTGGAACCACACAGTCAGACTCCATGAGGCCGTGGGGGCATGTGTTCCTACCTGGAAGGAGTGAGTGAATAGGGAAGTCTCTGGTTAGTGGTGTGCTCAATACCCATTCCAGCAGGAAAACTGGGTGGCCATGGAGTGGGGGAAGTTTTTTGGACAGAGCAACTCTAAGAAAACTGAACAACTGGAGACAGCTGGCTGCAATTTTTCAGATACTTAGGAAAGCATGATTCTGTGTTGAGCAGCTGCCACAAACACTTAAGAGGGAGCTGTTACCAACAGAAAAGACTAAGAGATTGATATTAGAAAGCAGATGTGTCAGACTGTGGAGTCTGTTCAAGATATACTCCTTGTCAATGAGACCTTGCTGAAGCGCTCTTGGCAGCTGTCTAGCCCTGTAGGATCTCTGAATCTCAACGAGATACCATGTTTGAAAGGAAAAGGAGTTTTGTGTTGAAATTACCAGTATCAGAACAATTAAACCAAAGCTGTTGAAGCTGAAATATTTTTGTGCTTCATCCATGGTTTTGTTTTCCCCTGACCCAAAAGCCTGCCTCCGTGAGTGACTCTTAAAGAGATGGGCCATGGCAGAAAGAACAGAGATCGACAATGAATAAGAAAATAATTTGGACAGAAAAACTAAGAGTGAAGTAGAGTGTGGTGAGGAACTGGAGGTGCTGTGAAGGGTTCGTGTCTTTGATCATGGGAGAGAATGGATGACTGGACCCCACAAGGGAAAGCAGTTAATCATCTCTCAATAAAATAAAGAGTGGGACCAGAATAAGAAGACAGTAAGGTACACTACTAGAAATACAAGAGGTAGGACACAGAGTGTAAGCTTAAGATGAGAGAATCTGAAGAGAATAAACACTAAGCCTGGGAACTCTGGCAAAAACTTAATCTTATGAGAATGGGACAACATCCTCTGACTCCTCTGATCCTAAGAACTGTGCCTGGGGAGGTGATTCAGATGGGGAAGGAATTGAGCATGCTTGGGAAGAAGGATGTCTGTTTAGTGATTTCAGAATCAAATTCCCTCCGCATCAGAAGAAAGCTTTAATTACAAGCTGTTCCACAGGCAGATTTTTTTTTAAAAATAAATTTACAAGTACTAAAATACTTAGTGGTATCAGAACACTCAGTAATACAATTGCCAGTTAGAGTTAACAAGCTGTATGTGTAGAGTTACTGTGGACTGAATGGGAAAACAGAAGCAAACAGAAAGCTAAGTGCTAACTGAAACATTTGTATTTTGTTAAAGTAGTTACTAATTAATATTATTCAGTCTCTTCTTATAAAAACACTCAACAGTAGCACGTTTCTGAAAAATGCTTTTGTTTTGACTAGATTGGTTTTTCAATAAGGGGGTGGTTTCAATGATGGTTTTTTCAACTTACCAGACTGATAAAGCCATTTACCATAGAGTTTAGCTGCTGGCTTATCTACAGTTTGCTTTGCTTGGTTTAATAAATGGCCGCTTTGGCCACTAGTGAGTTCAGGAAACCGAAGGCTTGAAGTGTTTGGCCAAAGAGACAGATCTACAAACAAGACAGCACCCAACCAGCAATGCCTTTGTTACTGTTTATTACCTCCGAGCTCAGAGTATTGCTTGGGGTTGCCCATGGAACTAACTATATAAGCAATATTATTTAAGAAAATTATTTAGTCTAGAGAAAAGGAGACTCCAGGGGTGTGGTAGTTTAGCCTGATGTCCACCCAGTCATAAAATCACTCCTCCTCCTAAACTGGACAGGAGGGAGAGAGAAATAAAATAAACGGCCTGTGAGTTGAGATAAGGATGGAGAGATCACTTGGCAATTAGAGTCACGGGCAAAACAGACTCAATTTAGGCAGAAAAAGGTTTGATTTATTAAAGGAACAATAAAAGCAGGGAGATGATAAAACCGTCTTAAAAACACCTCCCCCACCCCTCCTCTTCCCGGGACTCCCCTTCCTCCTCTCCCAGTGGCATGGGGGATGGGGGTTGCAGTCAGTTCATTACAGATGGACTTTGCCGCTGCTGCTTCTCAGGGGGAGGCCTCCTCGCACTTCCCACTGCTACACTGTGTGGTCTGTCCCCACTGGAGACAGTCCCTCATGAACTTCTCCAGCTTGAGTCCTTCCCTTGGGCTGCAGCTCCTCACGAACTGCTCCAGCATGGGCCCTCCCACAGGGGCAGCTCCTCACACTCTGACCCAATGTGGATCACCCACCAGGAGAACCGTCCTTCAGGGACAGACTGCTCCAGCCTGGGTCCCCTCACGGGATCACAAGTCCTGACAGCAAACCTGCTCCGGCGTGGGCACCTCTCTCACAGACTCCCAGCTCTTGCCAGGAACTTGCTCCAGGATGAACGTCTTACAGAGTCACGGCCTCCCTCAGGCATCCACCCGCTCCGGCGTGAGCACCTCCCCCACGGGCTGCGAGTGGATCTCTGCTTCCCGGTGGTCCTCCATGGACTGCAGGGGGAAAACCTGCTTCACCATGGTCCT
>WBNH01005354.1:2921-38912 GCA_013401255.1 Urocolius indicus
AGCAGCAGCAGCAGCGCCGGCGGCCGCAGAGCTTCTGCGCGGCGGGGAACGGGCCGCCGGCCGCGGCTCTGCTGCCGCCCCCCGCCCGCGCCAGCCTGCTGCACCTCTTCGGGCTGCGCTCGCCCCGCCGGCGGGGCCCGGCCGCCGAGAGCGACGGCGAGGAGGAGGGCGAGGAGGAGGGTGAGGAGGAGGGTGAGGAAGGCCACGGCGCGGCCGCCCCTCTGGCCGGGCCCGACGGGACGCGACGCCCGCGCCCCAGCAGCATGACGTTCCTGCCCTCGGCACGGCAGCCGCCCCCCGCCCACGGCCCCGGCTTCCTCCGGGGGGGCTCCCTGTGGGGCAGCCGCCGCTGGAACCTGTTCGGGGGCGCCGGCCCCAGGAAGAATTTCAGCTCCCTGCGCAAAAGCTTCAGCTTTCGCCTGCGCCGGGGCCACGAGCTGCGGCGCTCCGGGTCCGGGGGGCTCCTGCGCCCCGCGCGCCTCCGCACCAAGAGCGAGGGGGACGCCGGCTCCCTGCACACCTGCCCCAGCAAGCGCGACCTGCTCTACCCGGAGCTGGCCAGGGTCGGGGGCGGGCTGCACGCCGACCCCGGGCGAGCGGGGGGACTCTGGAGACTCCTCACCAGCCGCTTCCGACGGCGAGAGCGCGGCAGCGCCGGCAGCGTCTGCCCCAAGGACGCCCCCGGCACCGCCGAGCCCGTCCTGCTGGGCAGCGGCCCCCTGCGAGCGCTGGGTAAGTGCAGGAGGGGCGGCCGGAGCCCCCACGCGCCCACAGCGTCTGTGTGGACCAAGGCCCTGGCCTGGGCGTGAGCACGCCATTGCGGCTCAGAGCTCTGCAGGGTTTGCGCCCGGGAAGCTCGGCTGCAGCGAGGAAGTGTCGGTGTGCTGGGGCTGGTGTGCCCTCCGTGGGTGTACTGGGACTGGTTATGGGTGTGCTGGGGCTGGTGTGCCCTCCGTGCGTGTACTGGGACTGGTGTGCCCTCCACTGGGGCTGGTGTGCCCTCCGTGGGTGTGCTGGGGCTGGTGTGCCCTCTGTGAGTGTGCTGGGGCTGGTGTGCTCTCCGTGGGTGTGCTGGGACTGGTTATGGATGTGCTGGGGCTGGTGTGCCCTCCGTGAGTGTGCTGGGGCTGGTTTGCCCTCCAGTGCCCAGCGGCTGTGGGCACCGCCGTCGCAGGTGTTGGAAGAGTGTGGCGTAGCCATCTGGGGAGAGATGCTGGGGAGGTCCAGGCTCCCTTGCTGGCCACACACCTAGGAGCTGAGCCCATGTGTCCCTCGTCCTTCCTGCCTCCGAGCTGTCCCAGCAAGGGCAGGGATAGCTGGGCTCGTGTGGCAGTGTGGGGGGAGTGGAGTGAACTGGAGTTCTATGAGAGGCAGAGGAGGGGGGTGTAGTCAGTGGGCTCCTGAGCAAGTGCTGGACTGTTTGGGGGACTACTGGCACAGAGCAGCATGCGAGGGTTGGGGAGCAGAGACGTGCCGGCACCTCCCTGCCGTGAGCAGCTCCCTGGTGCTTTGCGGGATCTCCCCTGGAGCTAAGGGGGGCTGTGTGCTGGGGAGCGTGGCAGTGCCCACTGGCTGCGGGCAGGCTGCCTGGAGCAGGGGTGGCATCCCGAGTGCTGTGGCAGAGGGACAGAGGCCAGGGCGAGCTGGGAACTGGCAGGTGCTCGGTGCTCGGCTCTGTGGCGTTTGTCCTGGCTGCCGGGGCCCTGCAGAGGCAGACGTGCGGGTGCTGCGAGGCCAGAGCAGCATCCCCAGGCTTTTTAAGGCATTGAAGGCTGTGCGGCGCGGAGCTGGGGGCTGGGCCGGGTCCTGGCGCCTGCGAGCCTCGCCGCCTTCCCGCTGCTCTGCGCTGGGGTCCAGGCCTCGTGGAGACGGATCCCTGGCTTGGCTCACGTGCCAGAGGGATGGATCGGGGCTGGCTGGCTCCCCGAGGAATCCGTATGCTCCCTGTGCAGCGCCTTTGTGCCCGGGACGCTTTCCAGCGGGGCCGAGCTGCAGGGGCCCGCGCAGGAGCAGCGCTGCCGGCAGCTTCAGCTCTGCTGCCGCACGGGTGCTGCACGGGGAGCCCACGGGCTCGTTCCTGCCAGTCCCTCTGGTCCCCGGCGCCCGCTGTGCCATCCAGGAGCGGTGCCGGAGGCTCTGTGGGGCCCGGCTGGGTGGCCGGAGCCGCCTGTGCACGCTGCGGGGTGAAGGGACGCGATGCTGCTGCTCCTCCCGGGGCTGTGCTGCTGGCAGGGGTGCCAGGCCGGGCGCTGGGTGCCGGCTGGGTGGCAGGAGGTTCCCAGGCGAGGGGAGGCTGTGCTCATGGCTGGGGAATGTGGGTGTATTCGGGCAGGGAGGGCCGAGCCCTGCCCCTGCGGTGGGGGGCCTGTTCCTGCTTGCCGGTGGCTTCCAGCAGGAGCCCGGCGGCCGCGTTCCCAGGGGAGCAGCTGAGGTTGGTGCTGGCGTTGAGGTCCTCGCCCCTCACCTGGCTGCTGCTGGGGCAGGTCGGGGCTCCTCGGGGGTCTGGCTGCTGGAGAGCCTTCAGAGGCCTCTCTGGGGAGCGCTGTGAGGGGCTTGGAGCCCTCTCCAGCAAACACCAGACCCCAGCGTACCAGAGCGGCTCGTGCCGGGGCTCCCGCTGGAGTCACAGCTTAGCGATGAGCTTTCCGGACTGGCTGTGGCTGCTCCATCCCTGGAAGTGTTCAAGGGCAGGTTGGACGGGGCCTGCAGCACCCTGGGCTTTTGGAAGGTGTCCCTGCCTGTGGCACAGGGCTGGAATGGGATGGGCTTTGAGGCCCCATCCCACCCAAACCAGCCTGTGAGTCGGCGGTTGTGTCTCTGCTCGGCATGTTGGTCTGTGGGCTCTGGCGGGAGCTGTGAGCCTCTGAGCCCCCAGAACACCACAGACCCGAGGTGCACAACCTCAGCTCTGCTCCGGCACGGACTGACGGCCGCGGCAGCTCAGGAGGGCTCTGCCGGGTTCCTGTTTCAGCCTTGCAGGCCAGCAGTGTTTCCAACAGGCTTTGATGCTTTGTGCTGGTGCTGCCCACCTCAGCCCTGGGAAAGCTGCTGAGCCGCCCCAACACGCCCTCCCGAGGGGGTGCAGCTGCCGTTGCGGTTATCAGCTCGTTGGAAGAGCTGGATGGATGAGTCCAGGCAGAGATCCAAGCCAGTGCTGCTACCCTGTTTGCAGAACCTGGAGTGCTTTGTTTGCTGAGGTACCCATGCAGCTGGTCTTCGTGGAGCAGGACGAAGGCTGATGGGTTTGTGATTTCCTGGTAATGCACCCAGGGAGGGCGAGGGTCCTTGGAGGCAGAGAACAGAGGCAGCAGAGAGCCCAGCCGGCTCGGGCTGGTCACAAAACCCCGTGGTCAGGGGTTCTGAGCAACGTTTGTAGGCACTGAGGTGTCGACTGGTGCAGTTCTGAAGCAGCCCTCTGATGGGCACAGGCATGGCAAACACGGACTTGCTTAGGGGCCGGGGCTGCCCCTGTGCACAGATGGGTCGTGTGAGGGGTGCAGCATCTCTGGCAGCTCGTCAGCTCCGCACAGGCCTGTTGCCCTCTCCCAGAAAGACACTCCGCTTGTTGAAGTGCTTTCAGGTAACTCCTGGACTCTCCTGTTTGGCGTTTGGACTGTTGTGTAGGGCACGTGAGAGAGAAGACTGCTGGGAGGAGAAAGGGGTGTTTTTACTTGAGTAAGGTGAAGCTTGCATGGTGAATTAAGTAGATAATGATATGCATCATCTCTTGTTGGTACCTGCCTCAGCTTAGCTGGGAGCCTTGGGGAGAAACTGACTCTACGATGGGTTTGGAGACAGTGCCTGAGATGCTGAATCCCGGCTGGTGTCTGTACTGCAGGAAAAGACGGGAGGCCTGGGGAGCACCAAGGAAGGAGTCGTTGGGCCTCTGATCTCAAAGGCCTCAGGATGAGGTTGGAGGAGATGCGTGCAGTAGGTGCAGAGATGTTCTGATTACAGGCTACAGGCATCTGTAGCAAGAGAGGACTTCAAAAACCGTTGCTTTTTTAATCTTGCCCAGCGTTTGCTGGTGGGGTGAAGCAGCTAGAGCCGAGGCCAGGCAATGTGGGAACGGGGTTTCACCAGCCAGCACTTGTGTTGGGCTGTCTGCCTCTCCGTGTCACTGGCTTGGCTGCTCTCCCTTTCAGCAGACCCTGTGCAGCTGGCAGAGCAGAGGGAGCAGGTACAGCTCCATGCTGTGCATCTACGGGGTCATGGGCTGGAAGCTGGTGTGTGCCGAGAGGGGTGAAGGGCCGTCCCTTGTGCAGGCTGTGAGCTGTGCCCTCAGACATGGGCAGCATCTCCTCCTCCTCTCCTCTCCTCTCCTCTCCNTGAGACAGTCCTTGCTGAGGTGTGTCCTGGGCAGGGTGTCCATGCTGGCTGAGGCCTCTGACGGGAACAGCCGTGCCAGGGCTGAGCTTTATCAAGCCTGGAGAGGTGCTCCTGGGCATGTCTCGGTCCATGTGTGCGGGCGCAGGGGTACTTTGGCTTGTGTGGGCACTGCTGTGTTTGCTCAGCCTCTGACCTGGTTTCAAGGCTGGTTCTAGTGTCCAGGGTTTCAGTGTCCAAGCTAGTTCCACGGTGGCTTGGATAACGAGTTGGTTAATTATTAGTGTCTGTGAGCAGAGACCACAGGTGTCTGGCACTGGCGCTGCTGAAGCACGAGGCAGAGGAACCTGCTGCGCTTCCTCCTCTGCAGGGAGCAGCCTGGGTGTCAGCTGGGCCTGGCCGGCCCCTTCCTCCGCCCAGCTTGCAGCAGTGGGTCCAGGCAGTGGTGGGTCAGGGCTGCCCGGCTGAACTCCTGCTCAGCTCTCTGCAGAGGCAGCGGGGGCTGTCGTGTCCAGCCCCCGAGACACAGGGCTCTGATCTTGCCTCTAGTGTCCGCTGCTGCCTGTCCCGCAACTCTGGCCTGCTCTGTGGGTCACTGGAGGTGTGCAGGGCAACTGGCTGGTCGAGGGATGTCAGCTGCAGAGGGCCTGCCCTATGCCCAGCTGTGCTTTTCATCCCGGCAGGGACTGTCCACCGTAACCCCCAAACTCCTGCACGGGCTCCTGTCTGCCACGGGAGAGCTGCCTGGCAGTGTCCACGAGCAGGAGCGCCTGGGCAGTGACAGCTTTGGCCCGAAACTCCTTTTCCAGGCCAGGGCAGCCCAGTTGCCTGCCTTGTGTGGTCGTCTCTTGAAGCCAAGGCCACTGTTTGGCTCTGCTAAGGCTGGTGGTGTGCAAGTGGTGCCTGAGTCTGCTGCTTCTGCTGTGGAGGTCAGATGTGCCCGGGGACGTGTTCAGCCCCAACACCTACCGACTGGCCTCTTGCTTCTGTGTTGTTACGTAACAAAGAGAAGGGGAGTAGGAGTGACTGGTGTCTCAGTGTGGAATACCAAGCAGCAGCTCGTCCAGCAGTGAAGCTCCCTGCTGCCTGCAGGACTGTGGTGGAGGGGAGGCCGGCCCGTGGCGGAGGTGAGCTCTGCCCCGGGCTGTGTGGAGGGTCCCACGCGGTGCTGGCGGGCCAGGCTGGAGCTGCTGGCTCGTTGTGTGCTTCTGCGTGGTCGCTGGTCCTCTCCAGGAGGAGAGAGGGATGTCCTGCTGGTGCCGGGGCAGCGGTGCCAGCGTGGGCAGGAGCTGAGGCAGCAGCGCTGCGGGGTCCGTGGGCACGGCTGCGGCTGCGCGGGGTCTGGGGCCGGCGGTGGAGGAGCAGGGGCTTCCACCCACGTCAGTCTCCCGGTGAGCAGCCATGGGCTGGGGCTCCTCACGCCGGCTGGGGCAGGTAACAGCCGCGCAGCCTCTGACAGCGGCCCTGCAGCACCCGACAAGCGCAGGAGATCCCGAGCGCTGGGTTTCAGCAGCGCACAGTCGTGGCTGGTTTGTGTGCAGCTTCTGTGGAAGCAGGGACTGGCAAGCTCAGGCAGCAGCACTGGCTCCTCACCTGGCTGTGACCCGGGGAGGCGTGGGGTGGCCCGTGGCAGCCGCGGTGCGCCCGGCCGTCCCTCGGCAGCGGGAGGAGCAGGGAGCGCTTGGGGGGTTGTGGCGGGGCAGCAGGGCCGGGCATCGCCCCAGCTCCCACGGCCTCCGCGGCGCTTGGCACGGCCGCTGGGCACAGCCTGGCAGCGCCAGCTCACCCAGCCGGTTGGGGCAGTGCCGCGGTGCGGCCAGGACTTGCCCTGCGCTGGCGGCGGGGCTGGCGTGGGGCTGGCGTGGGGCTGGCGTGGGGCTGGCATGGGGCTGGCGTGGGGCTGCAGGGCTGCCATGGGGCTGCAGGGCTGCAGGGCTGGCGTGGGGCTGCGGGGCTGGCGTGGGGCTGGCGTGGTGGGAAGCAGCGCCCGGGCCTTGCCCTCGCGGGTTCGCCTCTGCCCCTGTTGGAGCCTGGGCTGTGGGGTCGGGCAGCGCCCGTGGGACGAGGGCAGCCGGGTCACTGCAGGCTCCCAAGGCTCCCGTGGCTGGTCTCCAGCAACCCTTCGTCGTTCTCACCTTGTTAACACACGGCGAGTGCTCCCTGAGCCAGGGTTTGTGAGGGGTGGCTGCTGGCTGCTCTCCGGGCTGCCCCTCCGCTCAGGTTTCGTTTGGGAAGCCTGTTGTTTGGCCGGCTCCTGGACAGGGTTTGGATGTGGATGCAGTGTTTGTGAGTTGTGTGGCAGCAGGGGGGGTGTTTCCTGCGCCCTCTGAGCCCCGTGCCTGCCTGTTGCAGAGTTCTGCAGGTTACGTAATGCACACGTAGTGAATCAGTCCCGAGCACAGCTGGGGCCTGCAGTGCCTGCCACACGCTGCCGGGGCAGCCCCGGCGCCCTGCTCGGGGCACTGCTCGTGCCATTGCCTGCCCTTGGCTCCGGGGTCCTTCACAGCACGTGCCCCCTGAGGAGGGACCCAGCCTCCGGTGCTTCCCTTGCCCCGGGGAAGGGGATGCCGTGGGGCTTTTTGTGCTCCCACAGAGCAGGAGGGAGAGCGCCCGGCCCGAGGCGCGTGGGCTCTGCACTGCGCTGCCTTCCTGCCCTCAGCTCAGCCGCCCTTCCCGGGCACGGGCAGCCCTGGCACTGCCTCCAGCAGAAGGGAGGGAAGAGCCACACGTCTCCTGCCTGGAGAAGGGAGCAGGGAGAGTTTGGCTGGGTCCTTGTTGGGATCTCAAGGTGACCACGGGGACCTGATGATTTGTTCTGTTTTGCAGATTCGTTTGTGAACAGCCAGGAATGGACCCTGAGTCGCTCGGTGCCTGAGCTGAAGGTGGTGAGTACCCACGGCTCGTGCCTCGGATACCTCTGCTGCTGCAGGACCCCTGAGGTGCTGTGGTGTGGCCTCAGCCTCGCAGAGGGGAGAGAGGAGCTGGGGCTGCTGCCCTGCTGGGGGGCTCATGCTCGTAAAGAACAGGGTGTTGGTCTGGGTGAGCACTTGGATGTGGAGGTCAGAGGACAGCACTGGAGCCCTTCACTCTTCCTCTGGCCATGGCAGCATGGCTGGAGCCTCTGGCAGAGCAGGGCCAGGCCCTGAGTGGCTGTCGGGTCTGTGGGCACCCTCCTGGAGTCGCCCACGGGGAAGGTGTCACCCCTCAGGTCCAGCCCCACCGGCTTCAGCTCTGTGCTGCTGCCCTGTCGCTGGCCTCTACTGACCACCCCTCAGACCTGACTGGCCTGTGGTGTCACTGCCCCGAAGGGATGCTACTGGGATGAAAGTGCTTTGCCCTGCCAAACAGAGGGGATGGAGGTGCTCTGGTTTGTCACAGAATCCCCGAGTGCTGGGAACTGCAAGAGCCCTGCAGAGCTCATCCAGTGCCACCCCCTGCTAAAGCAGGTTCCCCTCGCTCAGGGGACACAGGGATGTGTCCAGGCAGGACACCACAGGCAAGCTGCTCCACTGCCCACTCCTCTCGCTCTCTGTGGCAGCCCTTGGCTCTCTCTGAAGCCTGTTGGTCTGTAGCCTTTCTGCACACACCCCCGTGCTGCCCTGCTCGTCTGAAAACTCCTTCTTTGAATATTCATTTGTTAGTTTGGCTTGTAAAACGTTTCTGTGTTCAGAAGCGTTCCTGCAGCTGATCTGCCCACTGCTTTCTGACATGGGAACAGGCTACAAAACAGCGCTGCAGGCCAAACAAACCCCGAGCTCCTCGTCCTTCCACACTTGGCACAGTGCTTTTCCCATGTTTTCCGTGACCCCTGGGGATCTGTGCTGCTCGGGCTTCCCGGCCGAGGCGGCTCTCGCTCAGAGCCTGGAGGCCTGTCAGGGTGCTGGGGCTGCTGTGTCAGGACTGGGGTAGGGCCCCTGTGCTGGGGCAGGCAGCCCACGGCGTGCCAGGGCACGGACACGCCGCTCTCTGTGCTGTCCCACCGTGGCAGAGCTGCTGCCCGAGGCTTCACCGAGTGCAGCACCTGCCAAACGACACCCCGGTGCAGCAGGGAGCTCCCGCAGCCTGTGCGGCTGCTTCGGGGAGGATGTGGGCCCTCAGCAGGCTGGCTGTGCCCCAGGGCCCGCTGCCCACAGCCCGACTGAGACCACTCAGTGCCTGCAGACCTCTCACCGAGTCCCAGCGCCTTGTGCCGTCCCCTCACAGCCGGCTCTGCCCGTCGGCAGCCCGTGCCCGGCTCCTGGGGGTCTCTCCTCGCAGGGGGGGCTTGGGCAGGGGGAGCTGAGCCCGCGGGCGGTGGGTGACGTGTGCTTCTGTTTCAGGGCATTGTGGGGAACCTGTCCAGTGGCAAGTCAGCCCTGGTGCACCGCTACCTGACCGGCACCTACGTGCAGGAGGAATCTCCAGAGGGTAAGGGCTGGTTCCCAGGGCACCTGGGGGTGGTCTGGGCCCTCACTTCTCTCCGTGGCTCTGAAGGTGTCTCCCCTCTCTACACCTCACCTGCTGCTGCCACAGGGCTCTGCAGCCTGCCCTGACCTTCCTCAGGGCTTTCTCCTGCTCGCTCCCCCAGTGCCTGAGCCTCTGCTTTGCTGCCTTCCCCAGGTGGCCGATTTAAGAAGGAGATCGTAGTGGATGGTCAGAGTTACTTGCTGCTGATTCGAGATGAAGGGGGTCCTCCCGAGCTCCAGGTAAGAAACCCATGACTGCCGTGGTCCCTTCCCACCCCATCCTGCTGGAGGGACTGGAGGGCTGCTGGGGAGGGACAGACGGACCCAGCTGTGTCTGGGGAACCTGGTTGTGGGAGAACGTGAGCGCCAAGGGGGCTGAGGAGGGGCTGCCTCTGTGGTGACTGTGGCCCCAGGACGTCCCTGCAGTGCCAGGGAGCTCGTGCCTCCGTGCCCCCCAAGCTGCAGCGTGGCTGCCCTCGCTGGGAGCTCTGGGCTGTAATGGGTGATCTTGTCTCCCCCAGTTTGCTGCCTGGGTCGATGCTGTGGTGTTTGTCTTCAGCCTGGAGGATGAGATCAGCTTCCAGACAGTGTACAACTACTACCTGCGGCTGTGCAGCTACCGGAACACGGCGGAGGTGCCGATGGTGCTGGTGGGCACACAGGGTGAGAGCGGGGCAGCCGGCGCCCTCCCGTGTTCCCCCTGCTGGGGCTGGGGCACACACTGGGGCTGTGTCCATGGGGGGTTGTGTGTGAGTGGATCCTGCTGTCAGCCGAGCCAGGGACCTGCAGGAGCCCCGAGCCATTCCTGCTGGAGTAGCGCAGCGTTGCTGCAGAGAGCTGCCTCACCTCATGGAGCCTCTCTCCTTTGGGAAGGAAGCTTTTCCTGGCCATATGAGCACTTAGCAGTCATCTGGGATAGGAGCGGAGCCTGTTTGTTAGTGCTGTGGAGTGCATCCTAGCACACACAGCCATCTCTCCCCGTTAGCGGAGGGTGATTTCTCCCTGTTGATCCTTCAGTCTGCAGGATGTGGCTGTGGCACTGGCAGAGCTGTTCTCCATGGCAGCTGAGCGTGCTGGTGTGTGACAGCCACGGCCAGGGCCACGCTGGCACGTGGCAGCAGAGCCGTTTCTAACGCCTGTGGATGCTGCGTGGTCCTGCAGAGGAGGCTCAGCTGCGCCCAGGGCTCGGCTCTGCCCGCAGCACCCTGTCTGCTCTCCCCCCATCCTGCTGTCTTCAGCAGCCGCCCTCCTCCTGACATGGTTGTGTGAATTCTCGGTGCTGTGTCCCCTTCCCAGCACCCCGGCTGCCTTGCCTTGCCTTGCCAGCCTCACCTCCACTGGCTTGTGCCCTGCCTTCAGGAGCGTTGGTGGCTGGGTGGTCGGGGGAGTTGACGGACAAATCACCCTTTCTGCTGTTAGCAGGCGCTTCCAGGAGGGGGCTGTGCTCCGGAGGTGGGGACGGCGGGGTGCGCAGCGGGGAGGGGGCAGCACTGTGCCCTGTGGGTGCTGCGGGCTCTGAAGCTGCTGCGGGCTGTGTTGCAGATGCCATCAGCGCCACCAACCCCCGTGTCATCGACGACTCGCGGGCGCGGAAGCTTTCCAACGACCTGAAGCGCTGCACCTACTATGAGACCTGTGCCACCTACGGGCTCAACGTGGAGAGGGTCTTCCAGGATGGTAACTGCAGGCTGGGAGGGCGTGCGGGGAGCCAGGGCAGCACCGTCCCACAGAGGGTCCTGGGGGCCGGGCCCCTGTGTGGGCACCAGGCCCGAGGAGCGGGACGTGCTGCGTGTGGAGGGGCTGCCCTGTGTCTGTGTGAGGGGCTGCAGAGCGGGGCTGTTGCTCTGGGCAGCGTGTTCCGGAGAGGCTGTGCCCCACAGCAGGCTGTGTGAGCCTGCAGGGGGCTGGAGAGGGCGCAGGGAGGGGTGTGATTGTGATTCTTGGAGGAGGAGGCACAGCAGAAGCTGCGGGTGTTAGAGTTAGGGGAGCAGCAGCTGAAGGGCCGGATGGGGCAGCTGTTCCTCGTGGGAGCTGTGTGGGAGAGTGTGTCTGTGTGACACGAGTGCTGCGGGTGGCAGCACCATGTAAGAGGAGGCTGCAGTCTGCTGAAGTAATCCGGGGCCCTGTCCTGTGACAGGCTGCATGCTCCCCCGTCCTCTTTCCCTGCCCTGTCTCCTGGAGTGCAGCCGGGGATCTGCTGGGTGCGTGAGGAAGAGTCTGTGCAGAGCTGAGTGGCCACAGCCAGAGCTGCTTTAGGGAAGGAGGAGAGCTGTGCCATTTGTGTTGGCAAGGGAAGGAAAGCTTGGAAATCATAGTGCAGCAGGACTGCCTGCAGGCAAAACCCATCTGGGTTCACTGCAGCACAGCAGGACAGGCTGAGGGCAGGGCACAGGACAGAGCCCCTGGGCAGCTTCAGGTGCCTCGTGGGCAGGATGGGCCCGTTGGCTGGACATCCAGCAGCCAAAGCAAGCAGAGCAGGCCCGATAAGCTGACAGTCCCAGGGAGTGGCTTAAGGGGTGGCAGGAATTGTACTTGGAAAAGTCCAGCTGGTGTTCAGCAGGTGGAAATCCCCCGCCTGGCAAGCAGGGACACGAGGGCACCTCGAGAGGCCTCGGTTAAGGGTTGGTGGGATTTTATCACCACCAGTGTGGTCTTGCTGGGCTTGTGCTTAGTTCTGTTGTTACTGCTAATAGTACAGGGTGAGTGACAAGGCAGAGTCCTGCTAGTCGTGGGGTCTGGCTCCCAGCTTTATCAGCCTGGCCTTCCCCAGTCCCTGTGTGGGACCTGCTGCAGTTGCTGTCAGTCAGCATCTGCCTTATCCAAATGGGTTCAGTCACACCATGTCTTTCTGAGAGGGAATGTGGCAGCTCCTTTATGGCAAGGGTGGACAATATGAGGCATACTGGGCTGGACATGAGATGTTCCCAGTGCCTTCAGTCGTGTTCATCTGAAGGATTCTTCCTTCCGTGGCACTGGAGGTACCTGGCCAGCTCTCCCAAATTCAGCAGCTCAGCGTGTTTGCTCTTGTGCTTTTTGGTTGAGGTGTTTATTTCCAGAAAGGGTTTGGATCTCACTGAAGCGCTGCAGAAATCTGCAGGTGAGGGAAGTTGCTTTCTGGCCTCTGACCCTGTCCCTCTCTCCCTTCCTGCAGTGGCTCAGAAGGTGGTGGCTCTACGGAAGAAGCAGCAGCTTTCCATCGGGCCCTGCAAGTCCCTGCCCAACTCACCCAGCCACTCGTCTGTCTCTGCAGCCTCCATCCCTTCTGTTCACATTAACCAGGTGGGAACCTGGGCCGGGGAGAGCTGGGACCCCATGTGCCTCTGCACACCCCTCATGCACGGTGTGTTTAGCCCAGCCTGAGGCTCACGCTGCAGCCCTGGGGCAGCTTCACCCCTGTGAAGTTTATACCTGGCTGTGTAGGCTTCTAAAGCTGGACTCTGAGTAGGTGTGCACAGATTGGGGCAGAGACCTGTGCCAGTCTCCTGGTGCTCCAGGTCACCCGGACACCAGCACATTCAGAGGAGTCTCTGTGTGGCTGCCTGGTGAAGCTGTGCAGCTTTCTTGGTGTCCAGCGAGCCTGGGATACAAGCAGAGCCAGCCCAGCTGCCTGCAGACACATTCCATGCCCAGCAGTGTGTCTGGATCACAAGTGTAACAGGACAGGCTGGAGAGCACAGTCTGGGGAAAGTGCAGGTTTGAGTGTATCTGTTAATTTGAGGATGTTTCTGGCCAATACATTGTGAACAGTCTGAGGCTGGGTGTGAAGGACTGGCTGTGCTGAAAGCTGGGCAGGGGTCTGGAGAACAAGGCTGATGCAGGGCTGAAGGAGCTGGGGATGTTGGTAGCCTGGAGAGGAGGAGGCTGAGAGCAGACATGAGCACTCTCTACAACTGCCTGAAGAGGAGTCGTAGTGAGGTGGGGGTTGATCTGATCTCTCAGGACAGGACATGAGGAAGTGGGTTTGAGTTGCTCCAGGGCAGGTTTGGGTTGGACATTCAGAGGAACTTGTTCACCGAGAGGGTTACGAGGCACTGGAGCAGGCTGCCCAGGGGCTGGGGGAGTCCCCAGCCCTGCAGATGCTCAGATGAGGTGCTGAGGGGTATGGTTTGGTCCAGTGGTGAGCCTGGCAGTGTGAGGTGAGGGGCTGGACTCGGTGATCTCAAAGGTGTTTTCCCGCGGTCAGGAGCGTGATTCTGCGGTGGCTCTGGGGGAAGCCAGAGCTGTTGCAGTGCAGCAGTGTGACATGCAGCTCACAGGAAACTGCAGCTGACGGTGCAGCCTTTCAAAGCAAGAAACGCTCCTTGGTGCCTGGGCTGGGGCACCGTCAGCACTCGTGAGAGGCCACATCCTTCTGGAGCTTCCTCCCCTTGCCCTCCCTCCCCACACGTGCTCTGTGCCCGTCAGACACCGTGTCCCTCTGTGCTCAACAAACCTGGCTGCCACCGGGAGGCTACAAAGTTCATTTCTCTTCCCTGTGGCTCAACCACAAACCCTTTTGGTTCCCAGTGCCCTGCTGCAGTCATCTTTGCTGTGGCGTTTGCACGTCTCTCTTCCATTACAAAAAGCACCTCTACAAATGGAGTGTGCAGTAACAGACGGAGTGGGTGATGCAAAATGCTGTCAGGCGTTTCCCTGTTCTTGATGAGGCTCAGGAATGAGGTTCTGGAACTGCTGCCCACTGACCTCAGAGAAGATCCATCTGACCTGGAGAAGCTCAGGTTCACTGGTTGCCGATGCTTGTAACATGAACCTGGCCAGAGCAGCTCGCACACTGCAGTGCCTCGGGGCTGGCTGCCTCGGGGAGAGACACACACCCACCAGTGATCCCAGTGCCCAGGCAGCTGCTGCAGCCTGGGACGCTGCTCAGGAGTGTGCCAGGATAGGGGCATGCACCAGAGGGCACAGCTTCCAGAGGAGGCAGCTCCGTTCCTGCCAGGCACTGCTTGCCAGCTTGGGGTTGCAGAAGTGGGGCTGGGAGCCCTGCTCCTGGCACTGAGATACTCAGTGGGGCAGCTCTGGGAGGAGATGGACACACTGTGCACTGTCAGGAAGAGCAGCAAGGTCTTTGCCCTGTTCTGGCTTTTTCTGCCTGGGGGTTTGAGGTTCTTGCCTGTGCAGGTGAGTGAGAAGGAGCTGGTGCAGGGGAAAAGATCTCAAGGAAGGGTTTGGGAGCACAGGATTTAACATGGAGATGAGGTGGAAAGAAGCCAGATCTCTTGTCTGGAAGTAGCTTGATGCTGCTAGTTAAACCAAACTCACTTTGTTTGGGAGTGGCCGCTGCTTGTCTGTTCTCCTGGCAGTCTGGCCAGTCCATCGCAGCCGCTGGGAGAGGAGAGACCCCAGAGGACCCCGGGGCCACAACTGGTTGTTCAGGTGATGAGCAGAGCAGCTGCCAGGAGCAAAGATGAAGCGTTTGCCCTGTCCCTGCAGCGTGTGCTGGGTCCCTGCCTCCCTGCTGGGACGCTCTGCTCTGGGCAGGAGGTGCCTGGGCCAGCGGATGCTTGCAGTACTTGCAGAGCTGTTCCACCTGATTTCCTTGCTGTTGCTACCCCTTTCTGCAGGGGCTCTGAGGTGCCCTTGGGAGCACCCCAGGCTGTGGGATGAGTCACCGTTGCCTGTTTGCTGTAGGGTGGAAGTTTGTCTTTCTGCCAGAGGATCCGTTCCCAGCTCCATCCGCCTCTCTGCCTCCTGCCCTGCCCCAGTGCAGGCACTGGGCTGCTGGCTGCTGTTGCTTGGCACTCTTCTGCTCGTGGCTGTTCATGCGGGAGTTATTGCATCTTGCCTTCGGCCGGGTTCCTGCCTGCGTGGGCACCCTGTGGCACTGGGGAGTCCCGTTACAGGCTGAGCGGAGGGGTTTGTCCTGCCTGGGTTTTACCAGCTTTCAGCTGTGAGGTGTGTTTAGATTCAACAGCGGCCACGAGTGGCTGTTCAGGTGATGAGCAGAGCAGCTGCCAGGAGCAAAGGTGAAGTGTTTGCCCTGTCCCTGCAGCCTGAGCTGGGTCCCTGGCTCCCTGCTGAGACGCTCTGCTTCCCTTGAGCACTGCGGTGGCTCTGGATGGCTGTGTAGCCAGAGGCTGCACTGCTCTCTGCTTCGGGGGATCTCTCCAGACTTCTGGGATGGTGCCAGCCCTCACGCTTGCCTCTGTAGCTTGGTGCAAGATGGCCTGAGCTCCCAGTCCCTTTCCTGAGGTTCAGGTGTCTGTGGGACTCAAACACTCGGCAGGCTGCCGTGGAGCTGCTCCAGAGCCTGGGGTAGCCCTGGCAAGCAAGGGCGCTGTAGCCTGCCAGAGCAGGGCTCAGGCCCCCCAGCCTGGCTGTGGGGGACGTCCATCCCGCTGTCCTGCCAGAGCAGGGGGTCCCTGAGCACACCTGGCTGCCCTCAGTCACAGGTCCGTTGTTGTGCCTCAGAGAGGACGATGTTGAGCCGATTCTTGGTTGGCTTTGTCCTCTTAAGAGAAGTGTCCTTTCGTGTGTCCTCCCATTTCTCTCACCAAAGGTGAGCAGCAGCTGCACCCTCCTGGGAGCCCGGGCGGCGCGTGGCAGGAGCTGCTGTGCCTGCACAGCCTCGCTCACGCCTCCAGCAGCTCTGACCTCAGCAAGAGGCCTGGGTCCCTGGCCCTGCAGATACTGAAAAGCACATCGATGAGGTGCTGAGGGACATGGGTTTGTGGTGGGCTTGGGAGCATGAGGTGAGGGGTTGGACTCAAGTACTGTGAAGTTCTCTTCCAGCCGAAGCGAGTCTGTGCCTGCGGAGGGTTTCTCACGGAGCACCTCTGGCACGTGCTTGCACTTTCTGCTCTGGGCAGTAGGTGGGAGTGCAGCAAGCCCTGTGCTGTGGGATGCTGCTGCTCTGTCAGCCTCTGGCAGGAGGAGGTGGGCTGCTCCCTGCGAGGCCCAGCAGAGCTGCCAGCAGAGCTCGGGCTGCCGTGTGCCCCGTCAGGCTGCAGACCCGAAATGCTTAGTGCAGGTGCTGCTCCTCGGGGCCTGTGGGGAGCTGGTTTCCAGGTCGTGGTGCACAGAGCTGGTGTGAGCAGCTGCTTGTCTGAGAGCAGTGCATTGCTGAAACAGTGACACAAGCTGCACGGTCAGGTCTTTGTCTCTCCCTGAAGTCCAGCAAGCCGCTAGTGAGGATGCAGTGTGTTGTGCCACGTGCCAGCGAAGGCTGAGTGGCAGGGACACACGTTGGTGTGGTCGCTGCCGTGGTGAGGCAGGGATGGGAGCAGGGGGTGGCAGCCAGGCAGGCTCTGTGCTGCCTCCCAGCTTCGTGCCCCATGGCCTCTGCAGAGAGGAGGGTTCTCAGCAGCAGACTGCCTGAGGGCTGGCTGCAAGCGTTGGTATTTCAGAGAGGGAGCACGCGGCAGGATCCCCAGCCATGGCCCTCTGAGAGGAGCCAGCCCCTGCCACGCAGGGCCCTGTGCTTCACTGCCTTTGCGCTGGGTCTTTCCTTGTCAGGGCCTTGCTGCTGCCCTGCTGGCAGCCAGCGGTCGGGCCTCTGTCCGTTCTCTGCTCCTCACTGTGGGTTTCAGAATTCCCAGTGGAAAGAACTAGGGCAGAAAGAAGGGAAACAGCTGTCCCATGATCCCCCTTCGGACAGGGGCAGCACGTCGTGTTGTGTTGCCTCCTGTCCCTGTCTGACTGTCCTCTGTCGTGCCCTAGGCCACCAATGGTGGAGGAGCCTTCAGTGACTACTCCTCCTCGGTGCCCTCCACCCCCAGCATCAGCCAGCGGGAGCTGCGGATCGAGACCATCGCTGCCTCCAACACGCCCACCCCCATCCGCAAGCAGTCCAAGCGGCGCTCCAACATCTTCACGGTACGTGGCGCCGGGCTCGGAGCTCCGGGGGGACGGGACCCATCAGGGTCAGGCAGGGACGGGAGCAGCTCTGCAGCCGTCTGGCCCACAGGCTGCCGGGCGCTGGCGTCCAGGTGAAGCTGTTGTGGCAGGCAGGGAGGAAGCCTCAGGGAACAAGGGGCCACGGTGCTGAGAGCTGCTGCTGGTGGGGTGTGTGTGCACACAGGGGAGCACCAGGGGCGAGCAGTGCCTTGCACACAGGCGTGTGTGTGTGTGTGTGTGTGTGTGGAGTGCGTGTGCATTGGCAGCTCCCGGAGCCGTGCTGGCAGAGCTGCTACTCCAGTGTGCACAGCACCCGTGGCCTCTGCAGCTCCCCTCGCGGGGCCGTGGCACGGAGCCCCCGGCAGCCAGGTGTCCTGTTTGGTGCCAGCCGGTGTGCGCAGAGCCCGGCAGGGCTCCCAGGCTGCAGTGTCCACAGCCCCACGTGCGTGGCCCGAGCAGTGGCTGGGATGTGCCACGGGGCATGGGGATCAGCCCGGGGAGCCACACGGGGCGTTTGCAGCGGCTCTGCGGCTGCAGAGCTGCAGCCTGCCCCTGAGCACGCCGCCACGCACACGCCTGCCCACGCCACACGCACGCAGGCCTGCCCGCACCGCCCCCGCTCGCAGCGCAGCCTGGCAGGTCCCCGGCGCTGCTGGCGCACGCGGGCTCCCGGCCCCCATGTCTAGCGTAGGCAGCCTCTGTTCCCCACGTGAGTGTGCTCCTCTTCCCCCAGCGCCCCTGTAAACGTGCCGGGCTCAGGCCTCTCTCGTCCTCCCCATCTCAGTGTGCTTTCCAGCCGCCATCGCTCGGTACGTGCGTGTCTGCTGTCTGTGGAAGCGGCCCCGTGTCTGTGTTGCACCGTGTTGCCCTGTGTGAGCAGCTGCCGTTGCTCTGGAGCCAGACCACCTCAGTCCACCGTGCCCCGTCCCTCCCGCTGCACCGCTGGCTCCCCGGCCTGCCCGCTGCCTGCCGCTGGAAGCGCACCCACCTCCCAGCCGCTGACACCCCGCCAGCCTCTGCTCTGATGTCCCGAACGCTCCCTTTGCATCTCCCCCGCCCCCTGTTCTCCATCTGCACGTGTCCCTGGCCCCGCACTGCCTGGCAGGCGGCTGGCCCAGCACCCTGCTCCTTCCCCCGGCACCCTGCTGCCCCTGGCACGCGCTGCCCCGCGCAGCACATCCCCACGCATGGCTGCTTCCTTCCCAGCCCTGCCCTCCCCATGTGCACCCACCCTGCCGATGCCCCAGAGCTCTCCTGCTGCTGGGGGCCCGCTGCCTGTGGCACCCCTGTGCTGACGGCGCCTCCCCTCCCCTCTCCTCCCCTCTCCTCCCCTCCTCTCCGCTCCCCGGCTCATGCTGCTGTGCCCCAGCGTGCCCATGCGCTGCCACCCGCCATCCCCTGCTGCCCTGTGCCGCCGGGCCTGGACTCGCCACTCACGCTGTCGCTGCCCCGGAGCCCCGCGCCGGGCTCAGGCCACGGGGGCCCGCGCCGGGCTGGGAGCGGGGCTTGCTGTGGGGCTCACGCTTCTCTGCTGTGGACGTCATCATGCGTGTGGGGCTCTCACCTGCTCACTCATTGTGGGTTCCGGCTCGCTCACCCTCGCTGTGGCGCTCACCCGTGACCATCTGGGCTCGCGCTGCCTCGCCGCGCTGCTGGGGCTCACGCTCACTCGCTTGCTCTCGTGCTGGGGCACATACATGGCTCACATTGACGTCTTCACCCCATTTGGTCGTGGCAGCAGCAGCAGCTCCCGACACCTCCTCCCGCAGTGGGGCAGGGCCGGGCCGGCTGGCTCTGTGCCGCCAGGCTCTGTGCCGCCAGCTTTGCCCAGGCAGGCAGCGTAGGTGTAGCCAGCAGCCCCCATCCTGGCCCGGGCACGAGCCCCTCCGAGGTCCAGCGCCGGGCAGGGCCGCGCTCCCCTCAGCTCCGGGAGCCGCTGCCGGCCCCGTCCCGAGCTGTGCCTGGCTCCTACGTGGCCAGTCCTCCTCCTCTCCTCCTCCTCCTCCTCCTCCTCCTCTTCCTTCTCCTCCTCCTCCTCCTCTCCTGCTCTCGCTCCCCTGCTGCTCCCCCCGCCGGACGGCAGCCCAGAGGGGGTCTGCGTGCCGGGGACCGCCAGCGGAGTCTGAGCCGTGCCGGCATTCGGCCGCGCGCCCGCCTGTCGCTGCCGCCCATCGCTGACAGACTCGTGTCCGCGGTCTCAGTATAACTTGCCAAACTCTTTATTCTTTCGATATTTGCAGATATGTGCCACTGTTTCCAACTTTTCATCAACAAAAAGGCCTTTCCAACTCCTTCCAAATTAGAAGATCCAGGTGGTTACACACGGCACCTCTGTACAAATTCTCTCACTTTTCATTGCCTCTCCAGGGCCGGATAAGGGATGGGCACTGGGATTGATCTAAGATTAGAGGCTCGCCCGCCCTCCAGCCAGCATGGGTCCCCCCTCGGAGACACGCAGGAGCCTTTTAAATCCCCCCAATGTAAAGTCTAGGAAGCGCTGCGACGGCCTGCGCCTGCACTTTAAGCTGGGACATTTCTGGGCCTGCTGGAAGCCGTCTAGGCACTTTCCATGCTCGGGGATGCCAGGCGGACGACCCTCATGGGACGGGAAGACCTGCAGAGCCGCCGGGACCGGGCGACAGCAGCGAGTGGAGCTGGATGGGCCAAAAGACGCTTTGCTGCTGCCTGCGGGAGCTGCTGCCGGCGCCTGCCGCTAGCACCCAGCTCCTCCCTCCCTCCTGCACCTCCTGCAGCCTGCATGGACTCCTGCTCCTCCTCCTCTTCCTCCTCGCAGCACAGCAGCCATCTGTGTCTCTTTAGTTTCCTTCTCTTTCGATCTCTTTGTTTTGTTCTGGGCCCAAAAGCAAGCGAATCGGTGTCCCAGGCGCGTGGGGCTCGTGTCCCTTTCTGATCCAAAGCACACGGGGCGCTCCCGGACCGAGGGGGTGTGTAGGACGCTCCAGAGAGACGCTGCCGCTGCCCTTCTGCCATTGTTGTGATTCTGAATGTATTGGTTGTGCTCCATGCTGTGTATGACTCGATATTCTCCTCTGTCCTAAGCACTTTGAATGAGTTCTGCTCGACAGACTGTATTCTTCATATTGTATTTATTGGAGTTTGCTGTCCCCGCAGCCGCCCCGGGGGGCTGGCGGCCTTTGCTCTCGGCTCTCTAGACGTGTGATAGGTATTTATTGTCCATGCTCTTTTGTAAGGGGCTGGTATCTCTGCCCGGTGACCTGTGCTACTTTGTATGGTGCAAGTGTGTTCACAGAATAAATCTGTTGGATTAGTAGAGGTCTCGAGTTCTTCACTGCCTGAGCCTCTCCCGCTTCCATCCATGCTCCACCTGCATCCCATGCCATTTCTGTCTGTCGCCACGTCCCGTGTGCCCCCGCGGGAGGGGGGGTCAGAGGTAGCCCCGTGCTGCTAGGACAGCTCTGCTCGGCCGCGGGGGGACGGAGAGGAGAGCTGGCCAGGGCCCAGGCGGTGGGGAGCGTCCCCGGAGGGCTGCTCGGTGCGCTGGGACACCCGGCTGGGGGGCTGGCGGGGCCGAGCCGTGCCCCCTCCCCTGCCCCGGCTCTAACGGACCCCGTGTCTCTTCTCTTCCAGTCTCGAAAGGGCGCAGACCCGGAGCGGGAGAAGAAGGTCCCGGAGTGCAAAGCGGACAGCATCGGCAGCGGGAGGGCCATTCCCATGAAGCAGGTTCGATCCTCCCTCCTCCTCCTCCTCCTCCTCCCTTCCCCCTGTGCCGGAGCCCCGGGGCTGACCCTGCGCTGCCAGTGCCGGTGCTGGTGCCGCTGCTGCCGTGCTCCCCGCCGGGCGCGGGGCCTCCGGAGCGGTTCCAGCAGATGGCATCCACGCCACGCTGCTCTGAGCCTGCTGCTGCTGCTGCTGCTTGCGCTCCTGCTCCTGTGCTGGCTCCGGTGCCTGTGCTGTGCCTGTGCCTGCCCCCGCGCCCCGCGGGCACCAGCCCGGCTGCCCTCCGGCAGGGCAGGGACACTCCTGCTCTGCTCATGGCTGGCAAAGGCAGGAAGCGGTGAGCACAGTGGCTGTGCCACGAGCCCTCAGGAATGAGAATGGCAGCGCTCGTCTCCTGCCTCCTGCCTTCCAGGGGAGCTTGAGCTGCCCGGAACTGCCCCTGAGCCTTGCTTGCCCCCGTGCCCCTTGCTTGCCCCCGTGCCCCTTGCTTGCCCCCGTGCCCCTCAGCTGGAAAGCAGCGATGGGTAGTGTCTGAGCAAATCCAGTGTTGTGGATTGCATGGGCAGTGCTGGCAGCAGGATTTCCTGGGGCTGCTGGCAAGGCTCATCCCTACACTGGTTTGCAGCACCTGGCCATGCTTCTGCCAGGGTTGAGGGGCAGCCCTGGGCTGCAGGGGAAGTGATGCTGCGTACCAGGCAGGGACCGGGGGGGTCTCACACGTGGAGCTCTGCTTCCAGAGTGCCAAAGGTTGGCACAGCCGCAGCAGGAAGGGACACGTCGGCTGCGTGTGGGTCGTGCCCCTTCTCTCTGTGACACAGGACTTTTGTTTTACTCTCCTGGTTGCAGTGGGAATCGAGGTCCCCGTAGCTGTTGTTCCCCCCACTTCTGCTGCTGGGCACTGGCCTCTGCCCACGCTGCTCTCCTTGGTTGTGAGCAGAGCTGGCAGCTGCAGGGCCGTGAGGTGCCCGGTCCTGGCGCTGCCGCCACGCCGTGGGTGCTGCCTGTGGGCTGCCAGTCGCGTGCTGGGTCGTTGGTTTGCCGTGGCAGCGCCGGTTCCAGTCAGCCTGGTGTGGTGGGCAGGGGAGGCAGAGAGCAGGGCAGCTGAAGCTTTGAGGTAGACTGGACCTGGCTCCCCAAAACTGTGCTGCTGGCTGCGGGAGGTCTGGTCCTGTGAGCATTCCCATGGGCTTCACTTTCTTGACCTTTGGGTTGCCTTTTCCAGCACCTCCCTCCACTCGGCGGGGCGAGAGGCTTTCCCTCCTCGCTCCTGTTGTCTCTGGCCGTGTCCCACCTGGGGATGGCAGTGCTGGTGTAAGGAGGCTGTTCCTTGCTGGAGGCAGAGCAGTGCTGTTGCAGTCTTGAACAGGTGGAAATAGATAAGCAGCATCTATTGGAGAGGCAGGCGATGGTTTGTGTAGGTGACTCTCCCTCCCTGGGCTCTCCCTGGCTGTGTCTCGCCGTGCTGGAGCTGCTGGCCCTGGGGCGAGGCTCAGGCTGCAGAGCTCTGCTGTGACCTGTCCCTTGAGACACTGTGGCACTCTGCACTTGCTGCCCTCCCACTGCTGGAATCACTCAGTTGTGATGCAGCATCTTGGGAAGGCACAGAGCTTCATTCCTAAGGGAGCAAACAGGCTGGTATCGACGCGAGGCCCGTGGGGCTGGGGCTGGCGTAAGGAGGCAGTGAGTTAGATCCAGGTAACGACAGGGTACTGCAGCTCTGCACCACCCCTGCTGCAGCCCTTCGCCGGATCAGCCCTCCAGCAGGAGGCACAGCTTGATGCCACCAATGTGAAAAGAAGCTCTTGGGAGCTGCAGCTCCACATCACAAAGGTCTGGGTTAGGTGATGAAAGCTGAGCTCTCTGATGCATTCCTGCCCTTTCTGGGAGACCGTGGGGATCTTGTCACCTGCCATCTCTGTGAAGGGCAGCACGAGAGCAGGACCTACACGTAGCTTTACTGTTCCATGGTCTGGTGGTTCTGCCCAGCCATGAAGGAGCAGAGAAGCCTGTCATTCAGAGGGCTGTAGAGTGGCAAGCAGGTGGTATCGTGTGCCTGGGTGCTTGGCCGCTTCAGGCAGCGTTGCCTCCTGCAGCGAGGGCTGTCATGGGGTGCCACAGCCAGCCCTGAGTAACCCTGGGGGCAGTTTGAGTCCTCTGCTGGCAAGAACAAGGCTGATGCATGCTTGGATTACCTGAAGGTAGCTGAAGTCAGTGGGTGTTCTGTCAGTAGGGGAGCTGCTCTGCAGACTCCTGTGGTTGCTGTGGCTGTGGGCGCTGCCACCGGTGCCCACTCTGCCTGGGTGCTGAGGGAAGGGGATTGGCACTAGAGACTGCCCAAGGGCATTAGAAGTCGGGGCTCTGGGTTTCTGTGAGGCCGGGTTGGGGACTGCAGGAAGGAGGAGCCCTGGGTGGAGGATTGGCCTGGCTGTGAGGGATGCGTGCCAGCTGCCTGGCGCTCGGCAGCACCGGGAGCAGCTCCTCTGGGTGTCCTGCTCTGTCCACGGCCCCTGCACGCCTGGAAAGGGGGGGAAAACCCAGGGGGACAAGTGAGACTGCGCCAGTGGGGCCCCTCTGTGCCCCAGACAGCCCCTGCTCTCCCTGCAGGCAGGCAGTGCCTGCCGGGCTCGCTCAGGAGCCCCGTGCCCCGTGTCCTTTCCGTGAGCCCTGGGTTCTGATGGTCTGGCAAGGTCGGAGGAGCTTCCTCATAGCTGGCCGCTTGTCTCTGAGAAGTGGGTTAATGAGGCCGGGAGCCTCAGCTTCCCCAGCAGCTGCTTACCAGGAGCACACGAGCCAGGTCCTTTCTGGGAAGGCTGTTTGGGATGCAGGGGCAGCCCGGGGCGCCCAGGCCCTGGCCCGGCTGGGGTTGGGCCGGAGCTGCAGCGGGGCCGGGGCGGGTGGCTCCTCCTCCGTGGGAGCTGGGATCATGCTGCGAGCTTAGATTACATTTAAATTGCCATTTGCATTTCCAATCAATACGCGACTTCACAATTAAGTTTGGTGTTAAAATTCTTAGCAAAAAGTGAGTGGAAGGGAGATTTGTGGAGCAAACGAGTCCTTTGGGGGCCATCGCTGCTCCCTGCTTCATTACGCTGCATATTGCTGCTGCTGCTCTTCCCGTGCAGCACCACGGTCCCCGCACAGCCCCAGCCCCGCGCCTGGGCGCTGCCCTCGCTGCGGGACGCCCGCGCTCGCGAGGAGGCTTGTGGCGGGTTTGTTCGTTGTGAGCGTGTCCAGGAGGAGCAGAGGAGGGAGCCTGAGGTGTGGCAGAGGGCACAGGGCCTGGCAGAGCCCAGGAGCCCGTGCGGGAGCAGCTGTGGGGAAGTCGGGCTGCGGGGACGCGCCTGCTCCGTGCCTGCTTCCCACCTCCGTGCCCCTCGCTGCTTCCCGCTGCTCTGAGCTGCCCTGGCACCTCCCTCCAGGAAAGCCAGAGTTCTCTGGGTGCTGCTGGGTCAAACCTCCACCTTCTGCCACTGGAAGAGGAGTTGGGCTGTGGAGCTGTAACCTTGCTGCAGTCAGCACAGCGTCACCGCTGCAGCCTGGGCTCCTCCTCTCCAGCGCAGCAGAGAACAACCCTCGCTGAGCTCCATCCCTCCGTTCAGCTGTTTCTTGCAAGTGTTTGGCCTTAAGGGCCCCTTCCCCTCCCTCCCATTTTATTAGATGTTTACTTAGACTGTGTAGCTGCTCCCAATTTCGGACTCGGGTGCCTTCTGGCTGGAAGCAACGGGCTGCCAGCTCTCCACTCTCTGCTCCCAGCTCTGGTTTTGCATGTGTTTCAATTTGCAAAGTTCCGGATTTGTAGCTGAACTAACTGCAGCTGAACTCTTCTCTGCAGACAGCACATTTCTGGGGCTTGATAGTGGATGCAGCAGCCTGGAGTAGGTGTTGGAGAGGGGCTGTTGCTCTGCAGCGTGTGTGTGCAGGTCAGACAGAGCTCAGCAGGTTTAGAGTTAGTCAGGATCATTTTGCCCAGAAGCCAGAGAGTTGCACCCAGTGACTTTGAGCCAAATTTGCAAATTCAGTCTGGTCTGGAGCAGATTTCTTTAAAACTTATCAAACAAGTGTTCTCAAATGCATTCATCTGGATCAACTCTCTTTATGTTCCCCGCTGAACCCTGCTGAGATCCCCCCTGAACCCTGCTGAGGTCCCCACTGAACCCTGCTGAGATCCCCTCTGAACCCTGCTGAGATCCCCTCTGAACCCTGCTGAGATCCCCCCTGAACCCTGCTGAAGTCCCCCCTGAACCCTGCTGAGATCCCCACTGAACCCTGCTGAGGTCTGCGCTGACCCCTGCTGAGATCCCCGCTGAACCCTGCTGAGATCCCCTCTGAACCCTGCTGAGATCCCCCCTGAACCCTGCTGAAGTCCCCCCTGAACCCTGCTGAGATCCCCCCTGAACCCTGCTGAGGTCCCCACTGAACCCTGCTGAGATCCCCCCTGAACCCTGCTGGAGTCCCCACTGAACCCTGCTGAGATCCCCACTGAGCCCTGCTGAGGTCCCCTCTGTCCTCAGGAGCCCAGTCCCGTGAGGCAAGTCGTGCTGTGGCGGTTCACACTGCACAGCTTCTGTGTTACCTTCAGGCTTTATGGGTTTGTGTTTGGCTCGAGCCCGTTTGGGGAAGACGTTGATTACATGGTGGGAATCAGGTGTGGGTTGGCTGGGCCTCAGCACAGGTGCTGCTGCTGGACATGGGCTGTTGGCTGTGCTTACACTTGGTCTCTGGAGACATTCCAACCTGGCTGGACGAGTTCCTGTGCGACCTGCTCTGGGTGGTCCTGCTCTGGCAGGGGGGTTGCACTGGCTGTGATCTTTCGAGGCCCCTTCCAGCCCTTGTGATTCTGTGATTGGCTTATGGCTGGTTTCTGAGACCTTTCACCTGACCAGTTTTCACTCGGTACATTAACGGCGTTACAGGGTTTGTAGAGCTGGTTCTCAGCAGTGTATGCTGCTCAGTTAACATCCTGACAGTAAACTAAACCTGCTGTGTCAGCAGAGAGTGCATTGTCACCAGACAGAGCCTTCCCACCAAAGCAGGACCAGGCTGCTGTGGCGGGTGGTCGCTGCGGCGCTGGGCACCGCTGGCCTCTCCCTTGCTGAGCGCTGCATGCAGCGGCTGTTGCACAGGTTTGCCCCGTGGAAGTGTCAGTGGCTGTGATTACAAGGGTCATTGCTTTTCCCCTTGCAGATCTTGTCAGAGCAGCAGCTCCTGGGCTGCTGTCGCGTTCCGCAGCTCACTGGAAGCGGCACCTGAGTGAGCTCCGCAGCTGCTTCTCCTGGAGCTCTGAAGCCACGGGTGCAGAGCTCCGCTGTGGCCGCTCTGCTTTAGCTGCCTCTTCCTTGCAGGAGTGGGAGGTGTTTCCTCTCCACGCTGCTGGCTTCCCAAGCCCTGAGCACGAGCGGTCATGCGGCACCTCTGCCGCTTCCGCACCATTTGCTGCCGATTTCACGGTCACGTCTGGCCCAAACCCCGCAGCTCCTTGTTGTGATTTTCCATCACGCAGGCACAGTAGCCTCAGTCTCTAGGCAGTGGGACGAGGCCCCCAAATATGCCAAGGCTGGCGGGACAGAGACTTTCTGTGCAGGTTTCTGAGGGGGTGCTGGCCCGGGGCCCGTGTCTGTGCGGCGTGAGCAGCAGCCAGCCTGGGTGTCTGTGCAGACGGTGCCGTCACAGGGCCCGGGACGACAGTTGGGAGATCCATCTTTTCCCCAGACTCTGTTATTCATTTGTACTTTTGTCCCCCTGTGCTGTCCGTTGCTCCCTGCTGACGGAACACTTGCTGCTGTCTCTCGTGTCCCTGCTGCAGAGCCCTTGTGCCTTCCTTCTCTCCACCTCTGGCCTTACCTGGCGTGTGGTGAATTGCTGTCTGAACGGGTTTCCCGGGGAGGCAGAGCTGACTGGGGAGGGGGTTGGACAGTCCCAAGCTCTGAGTGTTGGCTCAGATCAATGAAGTTAGTTCTGAGTCGTGCTGTGGGAAGGAGGAGCTTCAGGGCACGCGAGCACAATCTCTTCAGGCCCAAGGAGTGTGTGGTGCCTGAAGATGGGTGTCTTGTAAAGTACTGATGAGGAATGGGGGTGAGCTGAGCCCACAGCTGTCCAGGGCCTGCTCTGCCTCCTGAAACGTGTCTCTAGCTCCATTTGTTTGACATCTCTGAGAAAGAACTGCAAGCAGGCAGAACATGCATCCCTTGTGAGACCTGCATCTTGGGAGCATTGTTCCACTGATTGGCCCCTGCCTGTCTCAAATTGTCTTTGCCTTTACCATCCCTCTGGCTGTGTTTTTGGGAGCATTGTGATAACAGCACAAGCAGTCTTGGTTGGTAATGAAGTTGGCTTTTGCCTCTTGTTGGCACCGTCCTGCAGCACAAGAAAAGCTGCCCAGAGTGTGTGTTTTGGGAAGCAGAGTGTGGGAGAGGTCTCTCAGAGGACCTGGCTATCAGGACTGGCATGTGGGAACCCTCGTCTCTGAGAATGGTGGGGGAGGCTGTCTGTGGAGACGTGCTGGGCTTGGTGAGGAAAGGGATGCATTCCTTTTCCTGACAGTCCCAGGGAGAACGCTGTTGGGAGGGCCAGCCCACATGTCACCTTGAGTCCTGATCTTTGTCACTCTTCACAGAGCAATCTCTGACCAGGGGCAGTACTGGAGCTGAGCAGGAGCTACCTGGGCCAAACAGGGTCTGAGACTCTTGCCACTTCTCTTCTAGGGCATTCTGCTCAAACGCAGCGGCAAGTCTCTCAACAAGGAGTGGAAGAAGAAGTACGTGACGCTGTGTGACAACGGGGTCCTCACCTACCACCCCAGCCTGCACGTAAGTCCTGTGCTGGGTCGGGCAGGGCAGTGGGGTGGGACAGAGCAGCGTCCTCCTTCACGCTGTGGCTGCTGCTGCAGGTCCTCCTGCAGGTGCCACAGTCGCAGGGAGTTGCTTGGGAAGGGTTTAGCAGCAGAGGAGAGCCCAGGCCCTACCCACAGCCCCGGGCAGGACGTTCCATGCTGACCCTTGGCAGGGCAAATGCATCAACAGAGCTGATTTCTGCCAGAGTCTGGAGGGAACCTTCCTCCTCATGAAAGCCCTCTCTGCAGTGCCAGGCTGGGCAGGGAATGGTGATGGGACCACACTCTGCTCAGACCTACACTAAGCAAAGTGATCTTTGTTTTCTGTGTTTCCCTTGCTCCGTCCGTTAAAGCAGGGGCTGCTGCCTCCCTGCATCTGGGCTGAGGAGCAGGCGGGGAACTCCTGGCAGCCACGGCTGATGCTGCCATTTGGGTGTGGAATAATTTTCCTGGCTGCTAGGTATTGGGTAATGGAGATGAGGTGCTTGTGCAGAGCCTGCCGAGCTGAGCTGTCACTCCATGCATCTCTGATCCTCTTCACCGCTTGGCTCGGGCGCACAGCTGCCTCCCCATCCATCTCTGTCGCCTCCCCACTGTGGGGCTAATGACTTCTTCCCCATTCCCTCTTGAGTACAGTTTGCTGCTGAGACAGTGAGCCACGGACAGCCACACCTGTGGCAGGGAGGCCAGGGCAGGCTGTGCGGAGGGCCCGGGCGCGCGGGGGCTCGTGCTGCGGCAGCTCCTGCGCTCGGCACTGCGCCCGCCGTCCGTCCCCCTGGTCCCTGCAGGCACGAGGGGCTTGGATGCCCTGAGCCTCAGCATCTTGCTCCTCAGTTTCTAGCCCTGGGTCTCTACGTGCCCTGCTCCTGAGCCCTGGGCCTTTCTCACCCTTCCTTGCCCTGGGAAGCCAGACACTGGGCCGCTGTGTTTCCTGTGCTTGGTTTGTGGGAGCCTTGACCACAGTTTCTTTGATCCCTGTCCCATAGCGTGGTTCTGCAGTTCCCTGACTCTGTAACCCCACGTTTTGGTCTCTGGAGAAGCTGAGAGGGAGGGAGTGGCTGCTGCAGGCCCTGTGTGTGTGCTCACAGGTGCGTGTGGGTTTGTGTCAGATGCGGCTGCAGAGGCACCTCTGGGACGTCGCTTCACCGCTCGCAGATGCTGCTGCTGCACACAGGTTTTTACACCGTTTCTTCCTCAGAGGGTGATCTGGACTGATGTCACTTGCTTTCCTTACTGCACTTGTTTGGCATTTCATTTCCCTGCAGCGTTGCCCCCAGCAGAAGGCTGGTTCCCTTCCGCCTGGTGCTGCTGGTGATCCGCAGCCTGTTGCTAAGGAAGGGCCGAGATGGGCCCCTCCGCCACGGGTTTCCCTGAGAGCTTTGAACCTTGCACCCAGCATAGCTGCTGCAGTGCCCTGGATGTTTACCTAGAGCAAGGGCTAATGACTGCTGGACCACAGAACGCAGAGCTACTTGCTGCCCAGCTCTGGCTTCTCAAGGGTGGGGGTTTTGTGTGCCTCGCTGGCATTGCCTCCCTGAGCGCTGGGGAGAAGAGCTGTGACACCTGCCATCGTGTTACAGCCTTTACTGCCATGCTGACAAAGGCTTTGGTCCTGGTTAGGAAAGGCCCCTCTGCCTTGCCTTGCCTCTGGATAGCTGCTTTACAGCCTGCTCAGAGGGGACAGATGCAGGGAGGAGGCCTGGGGGAGGAGAGGGCCCAGACAAGGATGTCCCGTTATACCCTTTCTCCGCTTCCTCCAGAGCGAATCAGGAGGTGCTGCAGTGTGTTTGTCACTGGGGTTGTTTCTCAGAGCATGACTCAAGTCCCTGTGTCCTTTAAGAGGATGTCTCTCCCAGCCCCTGCTGGGATGTCCAGCCCTCAGAGCGTCTTTGTGCTACGTTTGGCTTCACGTTGGCGTTTCCTTGGTGTGTTTCAGGGCAGTTCTTGCCTAGACTTCTCTTGGGTCTCTGTGGCGTTCTCTCCCTGTCTCCACTGGGATTTGTGTAGGTACCCCAAGGATCAGCAGCCCTGCCCTTACCTGCCCCAGATGTTATGTGCCCTGTCAGGTGAAGGTTACTGCATGTCCGTGGCTCTGGCTGAGGCACACTTCTGATTTTAGCAGCTAAAAGCTTCCTGGAGGGGCTGTTCATCTGCTTCTGGGTGTTTATCACCCAACCTATTTCTGGATCTGCATCTTGGCACCTCCAGCCCCACTTTGAAGTTTCCTCATTGGGAGTCAGGTGTGCAGTCACAGCCAGTGTTCTTCTGGTGAGCTGGATGCAGAGCTGAAGGCAAGTGTTGTGGAAGCACCTCTGGCCTGGCTGCCAGCCTGCACCCCGCTTGGGTCCCAGAGGGCTGTGTGTCCCCGCTCTCAGATGCCACCTCTGTCTCCTGCCCGTTGCAGGAAGTAGTTTCAGGGGCTGGGCAAGCGCGAGCCTGGAGCTGGAGCAGCGGGCAGCAGCCCGGGGCTCAGCACAGCTTTCCTCCTTGCAGCTGTGCTCTTCTCACCTTTCTGCGTGTTCAGTGACGGGAAAAGAACAGGTTCCGTGAGGAGAGCATTGCGGTTTCCTCTCCCTGTCCCAAAGCCTTGGAGAGTGAGTGTCTGTGCTGAGGAGAGAGGCGCTGGTGGCTGAGCCCAGCTCGGCTGGCCAGGCTGTGCTGCGCTGCGCAGAGCTGGAGAGAACAGCGTCTCCCATTTTGCAGCCAGTGGAGCCATTCACACAATCACCTTCTGTTAATTCTATCTGCAACATCAATTAAATTGTTTGTAGAAACTAATTGAATGTGGCTTAATCACACATCTTAATAGCTTTCCACGCTTTGAACTCATTGTTAATTCCAGTAATAAAATGAAATGAGAGAACTGGCTGGGTAATTAGCGAGGAGGCTTGGGAAGAAATTGCTGTTTTATAGCATGTAATAAAAGCAGTGCGCTGGTGACCGCTCTCTCCGGCAGGCAGCCGGCTACCGCCGCACTTGTGCTGAGCTAGGGAAAATCCTCCAGCCCTCTGAGATTCCGTGCCCAGGGGTGCCAGCAGCCTCCCACCCCACCAGGAGCAGCCTGGGGTAGCGTTGGGTAGCGTTGGGTTGGGTTAGGTTGGGTTGAGCGGGCTGGAGCACTGAAAGGTGTGAGTGTGTCGGTTGAGGTCGGCTCACGCAGAAGCTGGAGGCGCTGAAGGGTGTGCTGCCACGCTGCTCCTTCTCTGGGGTTTGCTGGGCGGCCTGGATGCCTGCACAGGGGTCTGTGGAAAGAGGAGAGTTCAAACCAAGGTGCTGAGATGCTGCTGAGAGGTTGTAACCCTTGGAGACTACAGAGCGTTGCCCATACGGCCCCCCTTCACCTGCTCCTTGGAGCCAAGGACCGGGAGAACGGCGGCTCTTAAACTGATGGTGATTTGGAAGCAGACAGGGACTAGCTCTGAGTTAATCCTTTTGGTGACCTCCTTGTGAACTGGAGCAAGCCCAGGCCTCCCTGCAGCAGCACAGCCTCAGCCTGGACAGCCGCCGCCGCTCCTCTGGCAGTGGCAGCTCACGCAGAGCCACGGACCCACATCCTCATTCCTCACAGAGGCTCCAGCCCAGCGCTCGCTCCCCGCTGCCTCCAGGGCAGTTCCCCTCTCTGTGTCTTTGGGTCAGTTGAGTCTGTTGGGTTCCCCTTCTGGGAACACGAGCCCCGTGACGAGCCAGTGGGTCCGAGGGGCTTGGGGAGAGCTGCGGTAGCTGTGGAGCAGAGAAGGGGTGGGAGCCGTGGGATGGGACACGGTTCTCAGGAGAGGATAGAGCTCTGCAGCCTTGTTTTGACCGTAGGTGAGATGCTGTTAGGAGACAGGGCAGAGTGATGGTGACAGTCTGCATGTGGAGTCTTTCATTGTATAATAAATAGTCTACCAGAAGAATTGGCCAGGCTTTGAGTGGTGTGAAGCTGTGCAGGTGAATGTGCGTGCGTTACCTGAGTGGTCATGTTTTGGGCTTGAATTACCTCAGCTGTGACCCGAGAGGGAGTTCTCAGGTATCCCATTGCCTGTGCTGCGCTGTGTTATATCATTAACTGTTATAGCTGAGTGCTGTGATTAAAAAGACAATGGATGACAGGGAAGAAGAAGTGCCTGCCGCCTGCGTGCTCTTTCACTCCATCTAATCTCTGATCCCCAGCCAGGCTTTCACAAATGGGCTTGTCATGGCATCTGACTGCCCGTGGCAACACCCCAGCGTTGTTCATGTCAGAGCTGACTGGCTGTGGGCACCGAAGGTGAGGCTTGGTGCCTCTCCAGAGCCAGTTCCCCGGCAGCAGTGGGTCAGGAGCCGGGGCCGGGCTGAGTCCAGGCTGTGCCAGGAAACGGCTGCCTGGGGGCACTGGGGAAGGCCTTGGAGGGTCTTTCCCCTTTAGTCCAGCTGCATGAGGAGAGCAGTGCAGAAGCAATCAGCGTGTGCTGAGCTCCCGTGTCCTCTCCACGTTGCCGGCTGAACGTCCACCTGAACCGCTTAGGCGGTGGATGGGCGATCGGGATTGTAGCCGGTGAGGTGCACGAGGGGGAGCTGAGCGCGGTGCCAGGGCAGGGCCGATGCTCACCCATTCTGCCTCTGTGCTGCAGGATTACATGCAGAATGTCCACGGGAAGGAGATCGACCTGCTGAGAACGACAGTGAAGGTTCCGGGCAAGCGGCTGCCCAGGGCAACGACAGCGGCCGCCGCCGGTGCCAGCCCCAAGGCCAACGGGCTGGCCAAGGAGCGCAGCAGCTCGCAGCTGGCCGGAGGCACAGGTAAGAGCCCTGCAGAGACCCCGGGCCCGGCCCTTCCTACTGGCATTGACCTACCCGAGAGGAAACAGTCAAATCTGATGAGCTGCTCCCTAAGACAAAGGAAACCTCAGCCAGGGATGTCTCTGGATCCCTGGCAGGTTCTCTTCTCTTTCCTGTCTCGTGGCCCTCTTCTTCCCTCCTCTTTCCCCTGAAGACACAGTAACGGGAGAGGCTTGGTTTGTAATTCCTCTGTGTGCACATTCAAGGGGTGCAGATGCCACAGAGCAGGTGGAGGAGGTTGGGAGGCTCACCAGTTTCTCATGTAGTTCATTCCACGCTGCTTACTGCTTCTCCTGCCACAGGAGGTATCTCAGCCTGCCTGGGGAACTGCTCAAGTCTCCCGGGGCACTGGCATGCCTTTACCTTGTCCTGGGAGTTGGTGTCCTTGGCCAGGATGACCGGTTTCCATGCTCATCCTGCCCAGCCAGCCATTGGCAGCAGTGGAGCAGGGTGGGGTATGGGACCCCTCCACCCTCTGGGGCGATGAGGGAGTGCTGGAGTGCTCTTGGTAACAGGAATCCATAACCTGTGCCACCCCGAGCGACCTTCAATGGCACGTCCTGGCTGTGGTTCAGTCCTGCTCTGCACCCCGCTGCAGCTGGGACACACGGCAGTGCCAGCACTGCGCCTCACAGCTCTCTGGAGCCGAGGCCTTGTGAGATGGGGTGCAGCTGGAACACGTGCCAGGGGCTGGCTGAGGCCCTCAGTCACACACAGCACCGGCAGCGGGGTGTGCTGGTGCTGCTGCGTGCCAGCGCGGGGTAAGCAGCCCTTCCGAAGCCAGACTGCTGTGTCTGGAGTCAGAATCGGGCTGCAGCCCAGATAAACTGCCCGTGGATGGCAGCCATTGCCGTGTCTGTTGACCGCGGATGTGCCGCTGCCGTGGCTCTGTGCCGGGGCTCAGCACGCCTGGGGACAGGACAGTCCCTGTCTCCACAGAGGCCCTGCTCCACTGGGCTGCTTTGAGCTGCTGCTTGGGCCAGGTTATTGGAGCTGTAGGGAGAATTCAAAGACCAACCACAACCAAAGGCTGCTGTAACCCCGAGCCCTGCTGTCAGCAGCCACCCCGTGCCCGGGGGGCTCCCGGGAGCAAGCTGGGGGTGGGCTGGGAGCGGATCCCTGGCCAGGCCGTGCCTGGCAGCCAGCGCTGCGCCGGGCAGGATGGACTTAGAGCAACTGAAACTTCAGAGAAGATGCAGTTTCCTGGCAGGGAGGGTAATTACATGTTGGAATAGTTAATCTGGAGAGCTAGTGGACTTAGCACCGCGTGAAGCCTTTCAAATGAGATTAGTTATTGTTCTACAAGATGTGCTTTAATCCAGCTGGGGGGTGTGCGTGTGGGGACCGGGCTAACTGACTGCCGTGGACTTGCCTCGTGGCACACTGTGAATTTGGGATGCCCCCTTCGTGGCTGTCTCTGTGGGCCCTGAGCAGAAGGGCATTAGTTACTGTGCTGCCCAGAGCAGGTGCCTCAGCACGGATGGAGCTCAGCACTGGGGCAGCAGCCTTCAGCAGGTTCTGTGTGCCTCGGCTCTGGGGGTTGTCTGCCTTGGTGAGAAGGGGGTTTTCTCCTGGGTACACACATGGTGAGATGTTTCCTGAGGCTTTTTTTCCACTCACTCTGATGCCTGATGGCAGCTGATGGTGCAGTCGCCACGGTAAGTGCACTGACTTGGTGAGAATCCTCTGAGGTGACCTGCTCGTGTCCCTGTGCAATGCAGGGCACCGGATTTGGGCTCTGTGAAGAATCTGCCCTGAATTAGCAGGGACTCTCCAGTTCAGCTACTTTGGGGCTAGGGATGGAACTGTTACTGGGGTCCGCCAGGCTTTGGGCAGCTGGAGAGGGAACACCTCAAGATTTGCTGTTGTCTGCCATTGCACAAGTTAAATCTTCAGAGGGCATGAGCTTTGGAGACCTGAATGATTTGCTGCCTGACACCGGGAGTGTCTGGGTGAAACCAAGTGGCCTGTGTTTGGAGCTCAGGGCAGGTGGTCCATGGTTTCTTTGTGACCTTGAGCTCCGCCAAGGTGAGTGAGTGTGTTAATTAACACCCACCACATGCACAGTCTTTACCTACCAAGGGCAAGGAAAGGAGCAGTAGGTAAAGGGGAGGAAGATACCCCAATACTTCAACCATTGAGGAAGGCAACTTTCCTGTAGACAGAGGTGGGTTTGTTTCAGGTTGCTTGTGTTCTCATTGTAAACCCTGCTGTCAGAGGCACAGAACACTATCAGACCTTGCAGCTGCCTTATGCCTGCCTAGGACTTACTTTCTGTGGAACATACATGCAAATGTGACATTGTGTGTGCCGAGAGAGGTTGTGCAGTCTCCCTCCTTGGAGATAATCAAAGACCATCTCGATACAGTCCGTGGCAGCTGGCTCTGGGTGGCCCTGCTCAGGCAGGACGACTTCAGAGATCCCTCCAGCCTGCACTGAGCCTCCACATGTCCTTCTCATGTGCCTGTGTTCTCTTCCTCTGCTCGCTTCTCCCTGACCAGCCATCCATACCTCTCCCACCAGTGACTCCTCCCTCCTCCTCCTCCTCAGTGCCAGGCTGCTGGAGGTGTCCTGGAGCTCTGATTCCCCAGGCCTGTGGTTGCAGCAGCACAGCAATAGGCACAGACACTCACCGTGTTCGTGTCAGAGTGTGTTCTACCCATCTGTGCTTGTCTGTTCGTCAGGTTTTCCACACTAGAATTGAAACCACCCAAGGGCCCTGGGTTAGTCAGAGCATCCCTGTGTCTTGGGAGTCAGATGGTGGTGCCTGAGAAGGGACTTCCTGGGAACCACTAGCAGAAGTTCTGCACATGTGGTGGGGAGCGTGGCGACTCTTCAGGCCTCAAGGGAAGAGCCCAAGTGAGTACTGACCTCAGGAGAAAGCTGGGAAAGGGTCTCCTGCACTCTGTGTCGAGGATCCATAGATGTGTCTTTGCTGTAGCTCAGCAAGCTCACCCTTTCTGCTTCTTTGCCCATCTGTGTCTCATTCAGTGTTGTGTTCCTGGCTTGAAGGCCGAGGACAGTTCTTATTCAAAGGAATGTTTTAGTGAGGAAGGACAGATGGTAGTACAAGAAAGATACAGAGACGGTGTCAATCAGCACGAGAGACTGGTCTCAGCACAGCTGCAGCCCCAAGTTCTTGCTTTGCAGGGGTTTGTAGGGACGTAGCCCAGAGCAGTCAACACAGGGGAAAAGGGCATGAAGCACACTGCCCCAGATGGGGTGTGTGACAGGTACATGCAGCCTGGGCCCTGCTGCTGCACTGAGGGAGCTGTGCAGCTGAACACTGGAAACCTGCCTTCAAACCAGGAGTGGAAGTGTGAGGGGAAGCGAGCAGAGGTTGCCGAGGCTGTGGTGAGCAGCCACACGAGGCACAGGCTCTGTCAGGCAGCGGCAGTGCCGATGCTCCTCCTCAGCTGGAGCTGCCGAGCTGCCGCGGCAGTCCCCGGCAAGGTGGTGTGGGCAGCATCCTGCAGGCAGCAGAGACGGGTGGGCTGGGGCTGGGACTGAAGCAAACAGAGCATGGGAGAGCCAGAGCCCAGCGCTGGGGGAGGAGGATTCAGCTCTGCTGTGGCTCAGCGTGGGGCTCTGCAGCCTCCCCTGGGGTTCGGTGCCAGGCAGCGTGGCAGAGCGGGTGGCACCGGTGTCTGTGGCACAGGGGCAGCGAGCAGGATGGGCACAGTTGGTCTCACTGCAGGCTGTGAGCTTAAGCACCGGAGCCTTCAATGCCGGGGGTGAGCTGGAAGGGTCTGAGGCAGCAGTGAGGGCGGAGTGGCATGTGCCAGGACAGGACAGTGTCAGCCCTGCTCCTGCTGCGGGTCACCCCTCCTCTCACTGCTCGTAGCTTCTGCAGCCCAGGCACAGCGTTTTGCTCAGGCGTGTGTGGTGGTGGAGGCACTGCTGAGGTGAGGAGGGTCCAAACATCCCCTGGCTGAGCTCTGAGCTGAACACTCACACCGGTTCAGGGCTCACTGGCCAGAGGCAGCCAGACCCACGGCACGTGCTGTGTGTGACAGTGCCAGGGAGTGCGTTGGCATGAAGCTGGTGTGAGCAGGGCAG